>JBBMOE010000029.1:2342664-2603071 GCA_037975065.1 Chaetodon trifasciatus
GGGGGGGGCGTATTAAATCAGCACTGACTCAGCTGAACCCACCATGTCTCCCTGCAAAACCTCTCATCTTAAGAACTGTCACTTTCTATTAATACAGCCTGCAGACAATCTGATCAATTATGTAAATGGTGAATAATATATTAAATTCAGCATGAATTACTCATAAGTATGTCATGTTGACAGAGAGGCCCCTGTGTAACTACTGTAGACTGCTACTATCTAAAGCTAATAAAAGCATTTAGAGACCAACTTTGAATATTTCCTGTGTGATGCAGTCCAACTGTCAGAAATCAGAAGATGCATTTCAAGTGTTACTTTCTAAGTGTATTGATGTAGGAACCACCTACTGGCCAGAGTGAAACACAGTGGGAATATTTTACCTTTTCAAATAATCTTTGATAATAACAATAATTGTAACATTATTCTGTTGTGATTCAAGTACGCAAAAATATGGGAAAAATGAAGGACAAACGTATTTGGTTTTCTACTTAAGTGTCCTGAGATGAGTGCCTTGTTCGCCTCAGGTGAAAGGTTAGAGGGGCTGCTCAACATGACTTGCCATAGCAAAATAATGGCACAGAAAATAGCCTAAAAAAAACAACTAAAAAACAGGCTCTATGGGGAAAAAGGAGATGGCATCCAGTATTGAGAGTGAGGCTGCATGTTAGGAACATCCATGCAGAATTTAGGCTTTGTGTTGCATGCTGCTCTTTATCCTGTAAATCCAGAGTTTTCTTATTTTGTTGAAACGGAATCTCGGTGCTCTATTTTGGTGTCAGCGAGGGTGCACTGAGGTTATTTCCTCATCTGCGCTGGTTTGGTATTTTAGTGACTCACCATGTGCCACAGTGGGAGGAGAGGCATGGCAGAGGGTGTGGTGATGCCACTCTAGCTGTGCACTACAGTCTTGGTGCCAGTAATGAGTGGGTCTCATTCCACCTGCACAGAGCAGGCCAACAGCTCAGCGCTTGCTTGTGTTCCACACTTTCTGGGCCCTTTATTTGCTGAAAACACACTCGTACATACTTCTCTGAGAGTTTTCCAACCAGTTGGCATGCAATCTTGAATTAATCCTGTCACAGGACTAATTCCAGCAATGCAGAGTGAAAAATAATGAGCAATTCTTACCAGCTGTGTCATCTAAGATCTACTCTGGTGACTGTCTTTACAGCCGTCTGAAGGCAGCAGGTATCTGTTCCATCTGTGGCTTGTAACTGAATTGATGTTATGCACTGTCAAGCTGCTAGGCATACTAGATACATTTTGTGTGACCAGCACCAGGACTGTTCCAAAACAACCACAGAAACCACAAACTTTTGATTTGATTAATTATTCTACAGTCTAAACTGCAAATCCATCCACCTGAGATCCAGCACATTTCCATGAAAAGTCATAGGTGAATGAAAACTACTAATTCCCTTTGGACCATCCACTCTAGCCAGTCCTCCCCATTGTCTCCATCCAAAACGTGCATGCATCCACAACAGCCCTCCGCTAGAAATGTGTCCCTTGGCACATGTCTAAGTATTGCACTGAATGTTATCTACCACCTTTTATGAAACCTGCTCAGTTTGTTCGCTGTTGGCTGCCTGTGCACCACCTCGCTCTTTCCTGATGTCAAGCTGCAGACAACAGTCAGTGCAATTAATAGATGGGTGAATTAATGTCCCCCTTGGCCCACTATTATTCTCATGCATGTCCTCCCAGGCTTCATGCTTTTATACTTGGCGCATTACAATGTGTTGACATGTCAACTTATGAGCGCTTAATGGCACACAACAAGATAATGTCACACATAACAATAATGTCAGCCATAGTGAAAAAAATCCCACTGAAAAATAACAGATCCTGAAAGCGTTCTCAGCTGCATTTTGTAGACGGTAGAATGTCTCAGCAGTAATGAAGCATTTTTATTAACATGCATAATAATAAAACACCACAAATTAACAGAAATGAGATCCAGAATGTAGCACATGCATTTTCAAATGATATGACACCAAACAGCAGACAGACAAAGTTAGCTACGAGCTGGTGGATGTAGTTCTACATTGAGGAGGTAAAAAAATTATAATTTGTACATCGAAATTTGTCATATAGCCACAAATAAGACTTTGTTGAATGCTGACATATAAATGAATGTTGCCTATTTACACATCCAGTAGTCACAGAAAAATGTTTGTATTTATTTGTCATGTCTTTGGCCACCTGGCAAATGGAAATCCAGTATTCACTCTCATGCAAATCCTTCCTATTTTTTTTTTTTTCAAACTTGGACAAAAAGCTCACTTTAAATGGTATTCTATACAACCTCTGTTATGAATTGGCTCATGGCTTTAGCCAGGTCTAGGTAGTCTTACCTTTAAGCTGCAAATTGAACTGGACGGAGAAAGGCATAAATATTCCTGCTTGAAGTAGCAATTTATTAAAGTTTGTTGTGAGATTTTTTTGCCTCTACAAATAAACTACTGATGAAAGCAGACTGCGGGAAAGTTTTTAAAAGATCATGTTCTGCAGCCAAGACTCAATATTGTGCAAGTTGTTCCATTCCAGCATTTTTCACTGCAGCTGTAACAAGATTACTGTGCAGGCTTAGTCATTGGCAGAGGGCACACACAGACACATATTCTGCTTATTTACAGGTACACCAACACAAATGAGATAAGTCTGCATCTGTTGGCCTGCAAATTGTGCCACTGACAGTTTGGCATGGCTTTGAAAGAAATCTCTCTCTCTTAAGTGATATTTTATATATAAACTGCATGTGCTCCTTGAATCACCGATGTGGGTTTGATGGTGATGTGTCAAATAATTACAGCTATGATTACACACAGTATAGTTAAACATCCTTGGAGAACTCTTGTAATTGTGAGACTGTCCTCGTCAGAGAAGCAAGAACATTTTTTTTTAACATGCTTTATTTGATCACACACACAACATCATGCACAGTGCACACGCCATGCTTTGTGAAATTCTTATTTCTCCGCATTTGACCCATCCATCATCTGCCTTCCTCCGCGGCAGACTAGGAGCGGTGGGCTGCCAGCCGACAGCGGCGCCCGGGGACCAATTCTCCTCTGTCACCATTGGTCAGATGGTGATCTTCTTGCATGTTTTTAATGGGGGTATATTTATGGAGGATACCCCAGGTGAACACGGGGAGCAGGCACTGAAGGTGGAGGACACGCCACAGGTTTGAATCCCATAGCGGGATTCGAACCGGGACCTTCTAGCTGTGAGGCGACAGTTTTACCACTTGTTCCACCGTGCCACCCTAATTAGTCATTTGTTTGAACTATTTAAATAACCTACAGTGTATTTACCTTTGCTACTGACACCAGGCTGAAACAGTGGTAGATTGAAATACACATTAATTCACATTCTCTTGTACCAAATTTCTGGAGAAAGTTGAGATGTGCACTACATTTGGATGGATGGAAACCTGACTAAGGCCAGAACGTATCTACTGATTCCTGCATGGGTGGGCCTAGGATTTTCTGTCTTTGGATGGGTTTCCTGCTTTAAGTAAGGTTTCCATCCAAATGGAGCACACATTTTACCTTCCACAAATCTGGTAAAAGAAAATGTGAATTAGTGTCTGCATGAATATTAAGATGACTGGAATAATTTTAGAATATTCTATTCCGTGTTTCTCTGTGGAAATGGACATAAGACAGTGGTTTACCACCAAGAGAAGCTCACCTAGTGACGATGGTCACTCAGCAGGTTGCAGCCACATTACAAGAATCAGCTACCACTTGTAGTTGTGTGGGTTAGCCGACCCTCATCTTAGAGAATAAAGCAGAGTTATTCCAGATGACCTCAGGGTGGATGAAGGCAAACAGGTATTCCTACTTTTTGACTATTCTCATGGAAGAAACACACTATTTCCACTACATGGTAGCACAGTCATATCAGTGGTATCATTTTTATATAAGTTGTTTTCCTGAATTGTTGTCCAGCTTTCAGTTGGTTAAGGATATTTGGTCTTTTTCAGTCTATGTTTGACAGCATCGAGTAATACATACAGCATGTGAGAGAGTAGAATAAAATGTCTTGTTATGCAATTCATATGGACTGAACTGTCTGAACTTAGAGTCATCGTTAAAATATACTGTGAATAAGCATCATTTTATGGCATCCTTTGAATATAAACCAACATAATATTGAGCAATTCAATATGAATCCACGCTTGCATTAAAAAGTCATTGCCTTTGATCAACAACTCTATCAGCTACTGCAACTATCCACCACTGTTTACTTTGTGGACATAAAAATGACACTTATTGCACATTTAAAATTTTTCTGTGTTGTTACACGAATATCTGTATTTAAGGTTGTTTGCATGTTTGGTAAACTAAGGTTTGTTTTCTGCTCAACAGCGTGCATGCAGTGAGAAGCTTCTAATCTTCCCTTCAGAAACCAAGGTGAAATTGGACTGTAAAATAAAGTAGTGTTGTTTTTTTCCCTTGAAATTACAAGGTTATTGGCATATCTTTTACAAATCCACAGCTAGAACAAAAAAAAAAAAAAAAGCTTGTGCTCTAAAAAAAAAGGTCTACAATAAATAAACAACTTGCATATTCCTTCTCAGTGAGTAAAATGTTTTGGTGTAAAGTTGCAGTATCTGGAGTATTAAGAGCCTGAACATTAGTTCACCAACTGGCAGGCTGAAGTGAGAAATGCATGTGTGTTACTAACTAGTGAGACGAGGGAGTGCTATTTTTTCTTATTAAAATCAAAAGTAAACAAAGCCCAAAAAACATTCAACAACAGCTACATCCTCAGAGAGCACAGATTTCCATCAAACGTGTGAAGCTTTTTTACTCTCTTTGGCATTTGCCCTTGTATCCAGCAGTGCTCCAGCAGATCCTGTAAAGGTCCAGGGATGAACTGCTTTCCTCAGAGTGTGGATTCTGACAGCAGGATGGGGCTTTTGAGAAAATAAAAGCCATCACATTCAGATGTAAGATGACACTGTTCTCATTTGCTTCAGAGGTGAGAAATACTCAGGGCCATGGTGCTGAATGACCTTGGCAGTTGTGTCCCCAGGGAGAAGAGAATTAATAGCTGACCTTTAGATTATATCCTCTACTTCTTTCTCTATGTTTTTCCAGGGAAGTATTTGCTTCCTATGCAGCGGTCTAATGTAAAGGGAAATATGTTAGACACATATTCAAATAAGCTTTCAAAATGATCCAATCACATGACAGGACAGTCTTTTCCTCAGCTGCCAGGATACTGCTGTGTAACAATTACAGGTGTAACTGTATCTGCTTTTGGATTCACGCTTAGAGGTTTTTTAAAATCATCTTTATTGCCATTGACACTCATTGCACATAATATATTAACCAATCAGCTACATACAAGATACATTTGACAAAAATAGGACACAATAGCTTGTTGTGTCATATTGCAAATTAATAAAAAGACTGTTGCGGATACAATGGGCGAAGCTCTGTGTGAAAACAGAACATTTGAAGCAGACGGGAATGTCATTCGTTTTGCGTGTGGTATTTGAATACAAATTTTGACCTGATGATGACAGACGATTGCAATCATCCTAAGGGGACCATGAATGTGTGGCATCAGCACTAGAGGAAAGGTCATTGGGATACATCATCTGGGAACCATGAATGTCTGCTAAAATGTTAGTGCCAACCAATCTAGCAGACCTTGAAATATTTGACAGGATAACTGAGAACTGCAGCCTGCTGGTGGCGCTGCAGGGAAGATCAGCAATCACCAAAGTCATTAAGATTCATGGTCCAACCACCATGTGCAAAATGTCAGAGCTATTTTACCAGTTTTACAAGCACTTTCAAGATGGAGCCTAATTTCAGCTTGTGCTCATCATTGGATCATGAGGTAAAGCTTTATCCTGCTCTGCCCAAGAAATCTGGTGAAAAGGGATGAAAAGATATTGACGATGAACCTCACTGAATGTCCGATTAAGCTCAAAACTATCTACACCTCAATGGTTTGTTAACATTTCGACAAATCTGAATCTTGACAGGTAATGCCACTAGAACTGTTTGCTGTCATCACCTGTATTGTTTTGACATTGATTTCTAAATGATTTATGGCCATTTATCGAGGCTGTATGTACACTGTAAAGAATAAATTCCACTGATCAAATTTTTAAAGTTTGAATTGGGCTGCGTTATGACTCAAGACATTTGTGTTCAAAAAATCAGACGCTGTGATCTGTTCAGCGCACATTATCTGTCCATGTCCAAATAATGTATTTGTATTTGTTTTTATCCCTAGTAGCTATGTAACTTAATGAATAAGAGCTATAAAGCTGCAGTGATTCATCTTTTTTTTTTCCTCCTTTCCTGTTGGGAGTTTGGCTGCTGACGGCCAACCCCGAACCATAATGCTTCTGTCACTCACCACACTGATTCAATTTACTCTCATTTCCCAGTGTCTGGATGCCAAGGGCATAAAAAGGATCAGATCAGACCAGTGGCAAGTGTCTCAGAGCATAAAAGAAGCAGAGTTAACCGTTACAACATCAACTGGGAACAAAATACAGGCCAAGGCTGTCGCTGTTATATGACATGATATGGTAATATATGGCATCAAGTGACATTTATGTGTGTGCAATATCATGTCAGCGGTGATAAAAATCGTTCTGTGAAACACATTTTCAGGCAGGGATATCGGGCATCCTGGCCTCTCAAGTCCTCATTACTTCTCCCCCACATGATGTTAACATCACACCATGTCCAACATTCCACCTGTAAATATTTAACCATGTAGTTTGCTCTTACTGTCGATATTTTATTGATGCTATAGTGGTTAAAGTTGTGATGGGGTTAATCCTAAAATGTGGAAGCTAGTGACACTGGGGTGAAACTGAGTTCACTGGCAGGTTTTTACACACAAAAAAACCCATTCATTATTCATCAAATACATTGCCTTTACTGCTTAGCTGCTTAGTCATACAGTCATACTTAATTTCACTTAAGGGTTTTTTTTTTATATTCCCAGATCTGGGGTAATTCAACTTTTTTGTTTTTCACTTCACCTTGTTGCCCTGCTGGTATTTCTCTCGATCTAAATTCATCTTCACTTAGCTAAAGATGTTTCATTACAGCCTCGTCTAGGAAATAGTTTGCCCTTTAAAAGAGAACTGGTGCACGGAGTGGATAAGGGTTCTGTTCAGATATGCCTCACCTCCTCTCCACTTTTCACAGGCCACGGGAACATTTGCATAACATTTCTCTCACCGGCGTGGGGCTCTGATGAGTCGGAGGTCCTGCTCGGTGAAAAATATGGCAAGTGAAGTGTGAAATAAAGCAGCAGATGAGACCTTGTTCTCTCGTGGTGGTGGAGAAGGCGAATGGAAACCACGAACAAGGGGATCTTATGGCGGCCATAACAGGTACCTAGAATACAAAGTGAGTAAATATCAAGGCATGAATTTATTTGCAACAATATATCACACTCACTTTAATCACACACTCCGTCTGAAGATAGAAATCTCATCAGGAATATGTTGTGGCTTGTAGAGATAAGAGCACACAACTGGGAAGACTGAATTTAATAGGTCACTGTATGTTGAGGGTAATTCATCAATTCGCACATTTTGCAACATTAGCAGAGATGATGTTAGACAAGGAGTGGCGTGACTTGTATATGAAATGAGTAATAAAGGAAATGAGAAATCTCAGCATGTTGCACTGTGTAATGTTGTCTGTATGAGTCACTTGACGATAATTTCTTAGCAATCATATCAGCAACTACCCACTGAACCCCTCAACTCCACTGTACTTCTATAAATATGCTTCTGTCTTCACAACATTATCTTCATTAAGCACATGTCTCTTATCTTCATCAAAGACCACAGTGGAAATAAGTTTTGGACTTTTTATTGCTTGTCCTTCTAAGATTGCCAACGTCAATGTAAAAATAAATGAATAAATAAATACATGAAGGACACCTTGCAAGTGGCTTCATTCCTGGGGAGAACAATTCAAGCAGGGGGTCTGTGGGTACTTCACTTCATTTCCTGCATTTTGGTGAATTTTCGTGCACCAATTTGTGCTTTTTATGCATCAATTTCAAAGTGCTCAGCTGCTCTCAAGATGAATAAAAGGAAATAAAGAGTCAATACAAGTGAAGTGCAGTTGCATCAATTATACTAAGGATTAAAAGATCAGATCATAGACATGGGCAGAATGTTTTTTCTGTCAATATGTCTCCGTCGTTACGCTGCTCAGCCATGGTAATCCCCTGCTGAATGTTGCTTCAGGTCTGACAGTCTGCTGTGGACAACAGGAAATACTCTATGGCAAAATGTACTGTTTGTCTTGTACTCATTCCCACTGACAGGACTGATCCACATGAGGTCTGTCTCCCACTCAGATCTGTATTTGGAAAGTATTTATCTTTTTACAGGTGGACTCGAGCTGGACATATTCACCACAATTTAAAAAACTAAATGCACGTCTGAGTCTCTTTAATCAGGGCAACAATGGTTATGAGTGACAGACAGCATGCCTGCCATTTATTTCTGCAAATTTAATACCACTCTGCTATGTCTTGTGAAACTCTTTAGGCTTTATTATGTCTCATGTCATTCCAAGCATGTGGACATGTATGTGAATGTTCTAAGAATGTTAAGTAAGTTTAACTATGAGTGTTTTCAGGTAAGCTTACTCGCCACGTAGTCCCTCTCTGCTCCACTGAACACACATCAAATAAAGTCAAATACAAGTAAAATTATTCAGTGAAGAACAAATAGGAGAGTGTGATGAATTAAGTTAAACTCTTTTTTTTAATCAACTCTTTAAGGAATAAAGATAAAGAATAAAAAAGAAATGTTTTTACACAAATTTAAATATTTTTTCTATGTTATTTGTCATATTTTTGACTAAATTTAGCCATTTACAGCTACCTATAGCTTATAGCCAGGCTCCATCAAGAAATGAGCTTTCTGATGCAGTCAGCTCAAATGAAATGAGGGTGGAAATGCAGGGAAAATAAAAGTCTTGTGACAACCCAGGAGCCATTTGACATGTGATTGACCACATTTGTGCACCATAAATGAAAATTATAATCCCCCATCAATTGTTCTTTGAACTGAGAGGAAAGAGGTAGAGATTTTCTAACACTGTATAAGTGCAAGGGCCTCTTGAATAGGCGCTGCTCTCTAATTAGTCACTGGTATCAATCACCCTGCAGTGGCAGGCTAATTTTTTCTTCATCAATTACCTTAAACATTTTAGACGCTGATCAGACGAGACCCGTCTTAAACCCACTGCCAAGCTGTCATTGACACTAATGGAATTTTAAATCTTCCCTCACAGTGGAGTTCTACTTAAGTGCAAGTCCCAATTATGGGGAGGGTAATTTAGCTAATCTCCTCGAAAAAGCGACGAGGCTGCAATCAATATCAAAATATGTGCCCTGCTTAGGAGTGAGAAATTTCCTTCCATTCTGACACAGCACGTTGCCACTGCAGAGATCAATGCAGACCACAAAATGACAGCTTACCTATACCGAGGAAAAGATTGAATCAAATGTGTTTTTTGTCACAGATTCTTTGTGGTTGTTCTGTATTAGATTAAGGAGTAAATAATTTGAAAACAGCTTTATATCAATCACCACTAATGTGATGGGAAAAAAAGTCCCACAATGGAGTGGAAGAAATAAGATTTTACAAACTGACACATTGCCTTTTGGTCATTTTTGGTTACCCTCTCTTCTAGGAGCATAATAAAAATTTTCCCTGAAAAAAATAATACAGCAAGGCACTGTATCTCAATTCTGGATTCTGATGTGTCCAGCTGTGACCCTGTAAACTTTTCCCTGTAGCACTACCATCAGGCCAAAATTTCCACTTGTGCACAAGATATCTCATAATCTAATAGACAGATTGCTATGAAATTGCCTCCCAAGGGGAAAAACCCTTTTTATTCTAGTGAATCAATTGTCTAGTGCCGTCCTCTGAAAAACCATTTTTATCCACACTGGTGGTTCAACACTGTGTTGTAAGCCCATACAACATACTAATTGATCATAGTATGTACTATTAGATGTTGATGCTCATGCCACACAATTAATTTTCCACATAACGGGGCACACTGAAGCTGCTACCTGAGAAGGTAGAGGTGTGCAGCCTGAAACCCTTCATATAACAGCTCACAGTCACAGCAAGAGTCCACTGACAGATCAAAAATATGATGCAAATGACCACAATAACCATAGTGAATGCTTTGCATTTCCTGTGGCTTCTCAACAATAAAAGCCACTTCGGAATTACAATAGGAACCACAGCAATTTAAGGCTAATATTTGTGCTGGCTACCAATCAGTGACAGACAGCTAAGGTTAAAAATGTTGGATGCAAAGATTCCTTTACTACACCTCGACACAGTCAGTACATGTGTGCAAAGTTGAATATTAATGCTAGATCTAAGCTAGTGTTACCTTAAGCCGCATTGCAATGGCTCATAGACAATATTGTTTGCCTTAATTTATTGCTCTTTGTGCAGCCTTTAACAAACGACTAAGTCTCCATCTGATTTTGAGCTGCATGTTCTACAAGCTGCCTTGTCTCCTTAAGCATTGCTCAGTCATCAGTGTGCAGTTCCCTTTGTCTCATGCCTTCGTATTGTCTTGAACATTGTAACATGTCACAGACACTGCAGCCTTTAGGGACTGTTAGTAAGCCTTTAGATTCCTAGCCTTGTTAAATGACATTTTATATCATGGTATCAATAATTTACAACTTTTGGGAATGAAATTTTATAGGCTTCTCAGCTTAGTAGCTATTATATTCCTTATTTCTCAACATGACAGCTACTGTGGAGCTTCTCTCTATGAATAGAAGCCATATCATCTCTCATCTCTATTTCTGCTCACCTCTTAAATTTAGCATCAGGTTCTTCTGATACGTACTTTGACGAGTGACTATCTCCTGTCAGATTTTGACGTTGTGTTATCAATAACCTCAGATAATGCTGTGACTTATGAATGTTTTCAGTTTCTGTCCATGGATGAACTTTTAATGAGTTATTCCAGGCTCAGTCCGCTGCCCCCTGCCACACCATAATCTGCTTTAAAGAGTTTAAGTCCAGCCTCAAGTAGATGAACCTTGGTAAAAATGCTTGAGTGTGACCTATTGCTGAAGTGTGAATATTTTGTGGAGGAGGCAGCCAATAGAAACACATGTTTACATGCTCAGAGTAACTTAGCTACTTGCGACATTCCAGTGAAGGTCTTCTGCAGGTTAAGCTGTTTATGTGAACTTTTGATACCCTGTTATGGAGTGTCTGTATTGCCATGAATAAACCAATAAGCACAATATTCCCCTCCTCCTCTCTGACGGACTGATAGCACAGTGTTAGTACAAGAGATCCTAGCAGTAACAATATGTACAGTGTAACTTACTCATGTGGTTTTGTCTGTCAGAGCTCAAGCAAAAAGCAGAATTGAATGTATGTTTATGTTTCATAAGACAATTTATTCAAAAATCTTCTCACCACCACCCCCGTATAGTAGCTGCTCTGGAGCTTTCAGTCATATATAATCTTCAGAAGCAGATAAGAGAGTTGTTGTGGAGTTGTAGATGTTCAAATTAGCCTTTTTTCTGATCACTTTAAGAACATCTTGTCCATGCTGGCGCTAAAAGTTGAGCTTCAGAGCTCATTCTTGGTTTTGGAAAGAGCTGTTTACCGGATGGAGATTATGTGATATCATGGAAATCTCCAGAACAGCTAGTAAATGGACCTTCTGGTGAGATTATTTGTCAGATGCTGTTATCAAGAATGAACTTTGAAGCTCAAAAATTGCGGTATTAATGGATTGTAACTGATAAGACAACAGATGTAACAGCTGTCTGCCACTGGAAACCACACTGATGAGAGCAGCGAGACTCAACAGTCATACACAGATCAACCACATTAAGTTTCTTTTCCTGCTAGATAATTTTTTTTTTTTTTTTTTTTTGCAGGAAAGGCTTACAAGACAAATGCAAAAGCTTTCATCAATATGTTCAGAATTGAGTGTGGGATTTGTTTATATATATGTGTGTGTGTGTGTGTGTGTGTGTTAATTAAAAGATGAAATCCATGAATTTCCTAGTCCTCTCCTTGGCTTGCTGATTCTCTTTGTACTGTGGAAGACATTCACTCAACACAGCCTAATATGGTTGGGCAGCCTCTCCAACCACGTCTCACCCTCACCTGGCTTGAGTGATGGCAGTCGGACTGAGGAGAGATGGGAAGCTCTAAAAGTAAAGAATCTGAAGGGAGCCTTTCTTAAATTTTAAAGAAGGATGTTTTCTTTGAAATACACCAGCGTACTTTATTATTTTGCTCTAATCACAGACATTTGTATGCATCAGCAAAATTAATTCTGGTTTATCTTCATGCAGTCTATATTATGCCAGCTCAGTGGCTTTGGTTGCTTTTATAATAGAAAGGCCAACATCAGTTCAAATTTAATTGCAAAGTCATCATCATTTTTTACATATTTTAAAAAATAAATGCAAAGAAGCGTAGCTTTTATTCTACATTCTCGCAGCCATACACATGCAGTAAGGTCATCATAATGTAGGAAATAAAGAATCTTAACATTCAAATTATTACCTTTAACAATAGTACCATAATAACAGATACTTAAGACTCTCTTAAAACAAGGCATCATATGCAAGAGAACTTCACTAGATGCAAAGTTATTTACATTGGAAAGGATAAAATGATCCTGCATCGGAGGATTTCAAAGCAAACTTCAGTGGATGAAATGACAGCAGTCAGCTGGATGAGGTACAAATTCTGTGCTCATTCAGGGGGCTGAATGGTGATTGAGTGCAGAGTGAGGGGGGTCCAGCAGAAAGCGTCTGCCCCCGGGGCTCCTGCTGGGATAATCCAGCCTCGATAACAGGAATGAATTTTATTCTAATCTCCTCCTTATCTGTGCTCACTCCATTTGGATGTACGCAAGGCACATTTTCTCCTTTACGCATATAAGGTTCAATTCACAAAGTCAACATGAATGTGTTTAAAGTTGTTAATTAAAAACACACACACACACACACCGTGCAAGCATGAGTATACACACGAGCACGAGACAATGCAGTTTGCCCTCCATGTGGCAGAATTTCACCTGATTCTCATTGATTGTTAAGCTATGGAGGAGACTTATTTATGTACTTAACTATTGATTTGGCTGTTGCAGATCACAGACATAGTGAATGGCTTCCCATTTCAGTCACAGTGACACACGTTTTGATTGTGTTCCCATTAGTAAATGTTGCCATCACCATTATGCAGCCCTCACTAATTACCATTGAAACTGTGAAATTATTCATGGATTGAAGATATCATAAATTAATAGCTCAATCTCACTGCAGTCTTTTCACGTTCATCTCATACTCTGCGTTGCAACATATTATATCAACAGCCCTTATGCTGTTAACAGTGAGTGGCACTCCCTGAAAGCGGGATACATGGTGCTGCCCTTCTGTAAAATACACTTGCAGAGAGAGAGAGAGATCAAAATAAAAATGCTCCCCATGAAGCCTCTGCTTTTTGTTTCTGGAAAGATGGATATATTCACCGGACCTGTCTGTACAACACACTCGCTTTACAGCTCAAATGTGTAAGTATGCCATTTAGCAAAACCTCGGGCCATAAATTAAATGCTGCTGAACTCATAGTCACGTCTATGGGAGGTATGTCTCATGCTGGGACAGGCAGAATACAGAGTAAAGATCTCCTCAGTGTCAGCCGAGCAGTGAACGATGCTGGAATATCTCACAGGTGGATTCCAGAGAACAGAAACAGTGAAAGCCTCACTCCAAATGTGCAAAGGTATTATTACACAATGCCTGCTATCATAATCTCCATTATTCTATTAATGGAGACTTGGGCAGACTTCTGATTAAAATGTCAGTGCCACGAAGGCAAAACCTCGCCGTGACCTCCCTGAATTTGAATTAATGAGATATTTAGAGTGTGGTTTTCTTTCCATACTGCCCCAAGGGCTACGTGATTATCCTAAGCTGTGGAGTACATCTGTGTCTATTAATTTTCATCTGACACTAAGTAGGCAGGCACATATTCAGCAGACATGCTGGTCACACATAGTAGAGTTCTGAACCCGCACGCTGTGGGTCAACAGTCAGTTTGTTAAAGCTGAGGAGCTCCTGAACTGATGGCTACTTTGACATTTCTGCACCCTGAACATGGAGAAGTGTTGTAGCTTCAAGCTTACTTAATTAAGAAAATGTCTTGTCACCTTTTGTGGATGGGATTACTTGGCTGTCATATGACTCTTACTTGTGTTCTTAGGCCACAGTATTGTGCTAAATTAATGATATGGGGAGAGGCTTCAAAGAAGTTGCTCCATACATCATAGAAGAACTTTTTCACATACAGACGCCCGTATGGTGTAGGAGAATACTGATACAGACCAATGATGAGGTAAAACTGAGGCTATGATGTGAATCCACAAGAACCCCATTGGAAAGCTCAATGTCTCCTCCCTGGCACTTACAAAAATCACAAATCACCTGAAACAGGCCCACCAAAGGAAATTTATCACAAAGTGACATCGTAAATTTATTTCTTGGAAAGAGTGACATCATTAACTCCTCCATTTGTCTCCCTGCAGTGGCCCTCCTGCACAGCAAGCCTGCAAGACAGCACTGAATTCAGACTGCCATTGGGATGTAGTGCCACTTCTAAGTCTTTAAGCTTCTTTGTGATTCTTCTAGCATACTACAAATGTAAACGTTAATAAATTATTAATGAATGCCTCGTAACAGAAATAACTGCCGCGTGAGGAGATGCTTTTTCTGAGGATTGCTCAAAACACTTACTGTTTCTCTGGGTTTTTGGCTTGTACAACACATGAACCTAATGACTTTTAAAAGCATAATTTCCCTTAAAGTATAAATTCATTGGGGAATTCAAGCTATATGTTTTTTTTTCTGACATTGTTAATAAATTGATTTTGGTCCAGAGGCGCCACAGCTCCTACGTCTTACCCAATATAGAAGACAGAGGACGTGTCACACTGGAGGATATACACCCGCCAAAGCATTAGTAAATGATTTATAAAACAGCGTTAGAATCATCATAACATAAACCCTTTGCTGAATTTATCAGCACTGGGTACCATAATAAAATGAGAGAATCATGAGCCTGCAATGCAAAATAGCAAGCAACATCTCAAATCAATATTCATTACAGTCACAACTAGACTGATCTACAGCCAATAAAGATATAATTTTCATATCAATTACTCAACCCCCATGATGAAAAAGTTAGTTTTCATCACTAAAATCTGAGCTCGACTTGTTGTTGCACCACTCTGGTGCAGACCGAGATATCTCAACAACGACTGCATGGGTTTTTCATTCATAGTCCCCAGAGGATCAACCTCCTGACATATTTAGACTTTACAGAAACATCTCAACAACTCTTGGAATGATTGGTATTAAGTGTTATGCAGACATTAATGGATCCCAGAGGACGAATGTCTTTATGATCCCGTGACTTTCCTGTAGTGTCGCTGACATTTGTGGTTTGTAAAGGAAACTACTGCATGGATTGCCATGAAATTTGGTACAGACGATCATGTTCCCCTATGGATGATTTTTAGTAGCTTTGCTTTTCCTCTGACTTCGAAAATTTTAATTTGTTCAGCACCTTAGCTTATGATCAAATACCTTCAAAACTAATTACATTCCCACCATAGTCTGTAGTGGGTCATACTGAACATATCTACAAAAGGCTAACTGTCCAAATCATCATCTTTTGTAGTCCAAATCTAACCACACAAGGGACGCCCAATGCCCACCATCCACCTCAATTACCTCCCACTAAATTAGCATTTCACTGACTGAGGTTGTGTGTGTGGGTGGTGGGGGTTGTCTGTGAGCAGCATTTTTTTTTTTTTTCGTTCAAACTGCATCAAACAAAACACTTTATATATATAAAGGTATTTTTCAGCAGCCAGGTTTGTGTAGTGAAGTGTAACAGAGAGCCAGCAGTAGATTCTTGCTGCAAACACATTTTAAGTATCAGATCTCTGGGGGTGTTAGTTACTAAAGTTAATTTCAGCCAGGAGAGACTTAAAAGGAGAACAAAAGAGAATGAGAAATTTTGAAGTAAGAATAGACTTTGGTGCTTACACCCTGGCAGGAAGAAGATCATCATGGGAAGCGGTCCGATGGATTAGGTGCTTCCAATATGAAGGAAACTCCCCCAGAGCCTGAATACTGGTGCTGGTGAAGAGAATGGAGCTGCAGATTGGAACAGCTTCATGACAGGGAAACTTTTGGTTGGAAATGGCCAGGCATCCACTGCTGAGGTGGTGAAGGGGTGGAGGTGGGTTACACCAACATCACGGTGCTGACTTGCAGCTGAATGACAGCAGACAGAGAGAGAGAGAGAGAGAGAGAGAGAACTTTGAACTTTGACAGCTTAGAGATGATTGGCTAAAGGTGAGCATGTCAGGTTGTGATTGGATGAAGACAAACATGAGCTGTGGAGCTCAGAGGCAGTGTGAGACTGAGCAGGGTGACTGAGGGAGCATGTGGAGAGGAGAGAGTTTCAGCTTCATTACAGAGCTTAGTTTACATTTCAGTTACATCACTTCTAAAACTCTTTCCTAAAGTTATAAAATGTAGCTTGAAATAGATATGAAAAGAGATATGGCCTAAAAAGACCAAGGGTGACTATTTTTTTACTCTGGAACAACAGCTACGGACAGCTCCTTTAAATCCCTCTTAAAAGCATATTTTTAAAAGTGTGCTTTGATAGGATTTGTGAGTGAATTTTTATCCGTTACGTCACTTCTTGCAACCTATTTGTATAGTCTCTTAATTTATTGATCATTGATTATTTTAATAATTTGGTATTGTTTCATTTTACTTATTTTGCTGTCATATTTTGCTCCTTTTGCTCTATGCATTACCATTTTTTGGTCTTGTAAAACACTGTTGAACTGAATTATATAGAGCTTCTTTTTCTTATCATTATTATTATTATAAAAGGTTAACAGGATCATGTGTTTTTCTTTTGAACTGTTCAGCCTCCTCACATCACTGTGACTTCTAATCCATTAAACTTGTAAAATGTAAATCAGCACAGTAAATGGGCCAAAACATGAGATGATGGTCATTTAGATAAGAGGGCTACTACAAATCAAGTCTTAAGTGAGCAGCACCACACGGTCATTGCAGAGATTCACTCACTGTATGCTGTGCAACAGCAGATTCCTGTGTCTTGTAAAATGCAGCAGTGCATCAATTTGGTATAGAGCTACAACACTGATCCATGCCTGTGCTCACTTTCCTCATACCTTTCAAATCACATGACCCTGATACCTTGAACAACCCAGTGTGTGTGTGTGTGAGTGTGTGTCTGAGTATTTTTTCTAAACTGCTCTGGATTTGAGCAGCAACTAATTGTGTCAAATGGTGTGTGTGTGTGCGCGTGTGTGTATGTGTACTTTTACACTACGAGTTCAGTTTGTTTAATTTGATCTACAAAGAAAAAAAAAGAAATATTGAGAGGTAGAAATCCATAAAAGCAACGCAACTTTCCCCCATTCAATGAAAAAAATATATATTTGGGACAGTGACGTTATACAATCTCTTTGTCTATTGATTTCTCTGTGGATGCCAACTCAGTTAATTTAATACAGTTCATTTTCTGAAGTGAGAGTCAAAGGAAGAGCGATAAAGAGCAGGAAAGAAGTGAAGGGAGTAAGAGAGGAAAAAAAATAAAGCTACATAGTGATGAAGTCGGTTGCCACTGGTTTTCAAAAACCATACTGTGCATTTGATGGCAACTGCTGCTAGTTTGATTTAATACAGACTTCCTTTCAAACATATTGTTATTCTCCCAAATGTGTCATATTGCTGAAATGGCACAGACCAGAGTCAAATGCTCGTATAACAATGCACCATCTACCCGTTTTTCAGTTTGATTGAGACCTTGAATGATGCAAAGGTGGGAACAGTTCAAAGATGAATGTATAATTTGTGCAGAAATACAGATGCAAGGCAAAAAATAAATAAATAAACAATAAACAAGGAAAAAACGATTGTAGCATGAAATCAAATGGGCAGCTCAATCCATTTACCTGTCTGGCTCACAGAGGGAGCGGGAAGAATATGGAGACAACAAATCCCTATTGAGTTTTACATCAGTGATGAGGGAAATTAAATCAATCTTGCATTGCTGTTTTCACTAATGTTCTGAAAGTCCTTACTGGCATTCTCTGTACTGAATGTATGATATGTGTATTTCTACCATAATTATTTGTGTAAATATGCATGCATGCAGTATAATGTCTATAAAAATGTTAAAGCAGCACAAATCAGGGGCACCCAGGTAGCTCCCCTCTCTCTCCTCCTTTTCCACACTTTAACTGTACTGTTAAAATAAATAATATCTCAAACATCTCAAATCCTAAAAACCTGCTGCACTAATCAGTGCTTTTTTTTTAGCATCTTTCGGCTCATTTTTTTTGGCTTCATGGCTGAGAAGTTAACTGCTCTGGTTGAGTCTCTCGGCTCTCATCGGCCTTGCTTCTGGCTGCAGAAGGTAGCTGTTGTCAGCAAAAAACTCAGACCTAAAAGAAGAGTGAATATGGACTTACAGTTTTCAGATAGCCATAAACACGACTCCAAATGAATGCTAAGGTTGCTTTATGTCTGCTTGCTGTATACTATTAGCAAACACATTTTCACAGTAACCACACAACAAGTCTAAGCATCAACAGCCATGCTTGCATCTTTATGAGGTTCATGAATTTAAAAATGGCAATGACTGGTATGGTTGCAGTTACATACTATATACATACATTTCTAAAATGACTATATGTTGATCTTTAGTATGTTATGTTTACCATGCTCATCATATTAGTTTAGTATGTACACATGCTAACATTGGCTGACATGCCTGAGGCTGAAGGGAATGTATTTCTTCAAGTTTTTGGTGTTCAACCGAACTGAAATTTTGATGTGATGGTGGCCCCAGAGGAAAAGTCAGGGAATCACAAATTATAATTCTGCCTGAGAGGAAGATGAATGTTCATACCAAAATTGATGGAAATCCATCCAGCAGTGAAGATATTTCATTCTGGACCAAAGTGGTGGACGGACACATCAACAGACCTGCCAAGTGACCGACTGCCATCCCTAGAGCCAAACTAGAAAATACGTTTTCGGTTTTGTGCAGTGGTGGGTGGTGGAAAATTTAGGGATAGAGGCTGTGCCACATCCAATCAATTATGTTGCAATAATATTTAATGCAAAAAAGTCAAGGTATCAAAAATGCATTATTTAATTTAAATATTTCATATTATTTGAATAAGGCACACACAATACACACATCGGGAAATCCTTTTTTGGAGGCAAATTCGGTGTGATATAAAACGTGTAATCAAAAATTTTTATTTATTGAGATGCCCCTATGGACCTTGTTTTGTTGGGGAACCAATAGGAGGCAATAGGGAACATGAAACACAGTTTAAAATAATAAAGTCCATGCTATTCAGGATATAAGTAAAGTGCTCTAAGGTGTAGATACAATAAACTACAGCAAATGTCTGCTTCAAAACTCTCATCTTACTGAAAGGCACATCCTGGTGGTGGAAGCTGTACAACACATCCACAAATATTACATTCTACATAAAGTCCTCAATCATAAGCACTGGATCTTGGAAGACATGTTAGATCAGTCAGGAGTGCAAACTGGTGATGGGCAAAGAAAGTGACAGCATTTTATTTATTTATTTATTTCTTTATTTGTTTTGCATTAAACCAAGAAAATGATCAATACATGGCAGCGAGGCCCTTCCCATGATGCATGCTACATTTTTAGAAACAAGTTCTGTTCAAGTGACACGTAAAAGCCTGTCAGTGACATTTAGACATAATATATGAGACACTGCTAAACAACAAGAAAAACTTGCATCTATTGGAATTTTAAAGATGTACAATATTCATGCTTACAACAGCAATGCCACCATATAAACTTTAGAATATCTCATTGATAACAACTCTAAAATGTCAATAAAACAAATATTCCTGACATCAAAATACAGTTTAGACAGAACAAAGAATACAGACATCAGTTAGTATCAGTCCTTCATCTTGTCCTCTGTTCTCTTCCCTCTACAATTCACTGTCGGCAGGTACGTACTGCTGGCAGAGGGAAGTGGGTGCTGCCGTCACAGCCAGGTGGGAAGTTCACAAGATATATATCAAATTTAGCTAAACAGTTCAACTACATTTAGCGTGTTCATTAGCTACAGTTATGTTGTGCATCTTGGGATAGACACATTACCTGCATAAAATAAATGTGAAATTAACAAGTTCAGTGAATTAAATTGAATTACGATGAAAAAGCACCTGTCCAGATTAGTCCTGACTTCAGCAGTGGCTCACTTGGGGAGATATAGTAATCACCCTTTTGGGATTAGATTTGAGGATGATGATTGCTAATTTTATATCATACATTCATATATCGAATTAGCAGATGGCTAAACTGCTACACATACACATCTGTACATCATTATTATTATTATTGTTAATCGTAGTAGTAGTCGTAGTCATAGTAGTAGTAGTAGTAGTAGTAATGTTGTGCATTTTGTTGCTTAAGGAGGTTGGCACCTTAGCGCCCTCAATTGCCTACTGCTGCCTTGTGGGTTTAAATTTGTATTTTTATTTATTTTATTAGATTTCTATGAGCATATAATGCTGCTATCTGTCTTTTAGCTGATACTTTTCATAGGCAGTAACTACTTAGTACATTTAGTCACATGTCTTAACCAAGCCTATATATAAATATGTATAAAGCCTGTATATACTACTAAACTATGTCTCTTATCAATTTGATTGCTGGTATATATATAGCTGATATCTGTCAGACAGCGAGTCATTGTGAAGTCCAAACCCACTGTTTAAACCTTTATGCAAGCTTTCAAGTTTTATTTTATTCAGGGTGATGATTTCTCTCAGTGTGCAGGCTGTCCATAGGGTTCTGATTCGGTCAGTTGGTTGTCAAATGTGAATGCGGACCTCTGTTTTCACATGTCATTGAAGTTGGAAAGGAGGAAACAAACATCCGTACAGAGAGTGGATAATTTGATTAAGAGCAAAGGGTTTAACTGTTGCCATTTATCGTGGACAGGAGAAGAAGAGGCCACAGAGGGTACAACCAATCTGATCACTAAACAGAGCTGTGACAAATAGCTCTGACAATCCTGTCAGTGGAGCAAACACTGGGCCAGAGTGTCTGAAGCTGAATGGAGACCCGCCAGGCCCTGCGTGACAAATCGTCTCAGACTGACAATCTGTCTGTCAGCCCACAAACTTTAAGCTGTCTATTAATGTGGAGTCAGATTATGGAATAAATACAATATTTCTGCTTCTCTTATTTTTATCCCTTCCTATTTCCTCAAGGGAGTTGTTGCACCACTTGACATGCAAACAGGCAGGCTGACTCATGTATTCTTATTAACTGCAATAGAAAAAAAACATTATAAATAAAAACATTTTCACATGTGAGTAATGTATTTTCAGATTTCATTTGTTAACTTGTGTGTTTTTGTACTTTTTATTATCAAAAAAAACCACACACACACACGCATATACAGTATATATATATGGGTAAAATTTATTTTAAACAAATATGCTCACTCTCTTAAAGATTTTGGCAGATCTTCATGTGGAAAGAGATGAGCCTTAACCACATTCATACAGAAGAGAATATGGAAAGGTAATCAGTGGCCACAGGCTGAAGCAGATAACTGTATCACTGCTAAATGCTTCTGTATTCATGACTGGACTGACTCTACACCTCTATAGTGTGACTGAGCTACTCAACATCTGTATCGGTGCCACTGGAGAACCAGTGGTGCTGCTTGAGAAAGGGATAAAATGAAAAAGGATACATACATCAAACTTAAAACCAACATCCATCCATCCATTATCTATAACTGCTTAACCTTTGCAGGGTTACGGGTGGCTGGATCCCAGCTGACACTGGGCAACAGGTACCCTGGACAGGTCGGCAGTTCATCACAGGGCTGACAAGCAAAGACAACCATTCACACTCGCATTCGCACCTACCAGCAATTTAGGGTCACCAATTTACCTGCAGGTTGATGGACTGTGAGAGGAGGCAGAAACCCATGCAGACACAGGACAATATATATATAAACTCCACATAGACCCCAGCTGGCCTTCTTTTTTGTGATGTTTGTCATCACAGTTACTATAATGATCACATGGTTAGGGAATGGTCCTGGTCCTGGTTAAAAGAGCCCATTTTGTTGACACATGCATCCATCCTGACTTCCTCCATCTGCAGTCTCTTTAAAAAAGCATACTATTCACTCCTTTGCTCTAGACGAACAATAGTCATATAGTCATGGCCACAAGACGGCTGCGTTACTACATAATAAACACATTGATTATGTAGGACATTCTCATTAAACCATATATTTGACCAGTGCAACTAGTCTTTACTGGCATTATTATTTCCTGCAGAATAGTTGCATTAAATGCATTGCTCAAGGGAAATTGTCAGTGGATGAAAGTGCAGTCTGATCCTCGTTTATTGACATTGTAAGAAGCTGCTGGATTTGAGCCATAAACCAGTAACAAGCCTCCCACTCTGTACTGTAGGCTACTACTGGTTGAATCTGAGAGAAGCACACTCGACTTTATGCAAATAGTCACCTTTCTGTAGCAGAACTATGAAAAAGCTATCACTTTACACTGTCATGGTGAGACATAGTTGCTTTATAATGCAGCAATTTAACTGGAAATGCCAAACAGTTTAAGTGCATACAGTTTTTAAAGACCAGATAAAGCCCTGAATATGTTTGACATATACATCTTTTACATTTAATGGCAACAGGATCAGACTTTATTAGACACTGCTATTGTAAAGAGGTTGTTTAACAAACATCAAGATGCTTAGCCTCTAAGTAATTATATTCTTTTTCTGAGACTGCAGTGCATGTCAGTAGTATTGTGAGAAAGCACAGGAAGACTCATTAAACACATAGCTGGCTTTTATATTTTTTACAAGTAAAGCCAATATATTCAATTGTACGTACCAAAGGACTCTGTGCTGTGCTGGACTAAAACAAACCACATAACATCATTCAGCAACTGGATGACATTTAAAGGTTTATTTTCCCATCAAAAAGTATAAGTGCATGTTTGAATTACGTGACTTACACACTCCTCTTTTAGTACACATACAAAAACATACAGAACTACTTTAACGGTCAGTGCCCCCAAATAACAGAAAATGTATTGTTTTAGTCACCTCTCATAGTATCTAGCCATGCAGGTAATTTTGGTTTGATTTGGTCAGGTTTTGAGATATCAGTCTTGGAGATTTCTGTTGACATCTCAGTACAATAGAGGTGAATGTAATTTTGCTGGCGGTGCTCACAGTATTTTGAAATTTTTAAAAACTCAACATCTCTATCTAGAAATAATGCCCCAGTTGTTCTGGAAAATCCTGTTTTTATTGGAATTACCTTCTACTGAAGAAATAGTTTGTATGAAAAATGTTGGCAGCAGAGTGAGCTTTTTTCAGATTCAGATTTTATTTGTCACATACATACAATGCAGTGAAATGTTACAGTCAGCTCCATGCTATGTAAAAACACAACAGACACAGAAACAACCCACGAAGTCAGTAACAGACAAGAAAACAATACATTCAAGATGTCAGGAGGTTATTGCAGATAGGGGAAAGTGGTGAACTCAAATATAATAAATACTTGTGCCTATTTTCCAAAAGAGAACTTAAAACAGTAACACTATCTGACTGGTGATAATCTTAAGAGACATGGAATGAATGAGATTAAGCTCTCTGCTCACAGGCTAAACAATACCTACACACTCAGTCTTGCAGGACCAGAGGCTATTTAAAGAGAGTGGCTATTCACCAGCACTTTTTTAAAGCAATGCATGCAGTACATGAAAAGAAAACCCAAATAAATATGTATTCTAGATAATGGAGGCACAATCTAAATACAAGTTATCAAAAACTTAGCGAAACAATTTAGACATATTGAGCTGTGTGTGCAAAATTAAACTGTAAACTGTAATTCTGGTGGAATACAGGATAAGATTATAAGATTATTGTAGACAGACCGATTTGCGTAATTAGCAGTGACTATGTCAGATGTTTCCTGCTGAGACCCTGATCGAACATCAGCCAAATACATCGACCAAATGCTGTAAATAAAATCACAAGAATATAGCAAAAGTCAATCTGCTCCTCAACATGAAGAATATGGCTTCAGTACAAATGAAACACAGCAACAAGACTACAGGTAAACTGAAATGAACAGCAGCAACAATCATCATCAGCAATGATGCATGCTATGATGCGCAAGATGCATCACATTATCAGTGGAGAAAAATGTGAAAGGAGAGCTTGAGAGAGTGCAAGCTTTAGTGGAGGAGCCTATGGAATGGGCTGATATGCACTGACATGAGACTAAGGTCTGCCTTTGCAGAGACACAAATGACACCCTGTATGTGCTGCAGCGGCAGTGCAGATATCAGGTGCTGTTTTTTGTCATGCAGATCAGATGGTGCTTCATCATTCTGCATACCCTGTTGCAGAGTCAAGTTCTGAACTGATATTCACCAAACAAATATTGGCAGGGGTAGCTCACTGGATGATTTCGTAGTTAGTGGAAAAAGAGCGGGAGAATGTGACAAAAAGAGTGTTAGGTTGTGTTAGACAGGTGAAAATCAGCCTAAACCCACTGAAATAGTGTTTATTTGTATATGGCATGAACCAGTGCCACGTACCACAACATTTATAGCCTAAGCAAATTTGCAATGCTTGTCTGTAGGTGATCCTCTAAAATACACAAAACACGACAACAAAATTTATACTGAACACCACAGGACAAGCAATTACAAACAAGACAATATAATCGTCATAAAACTCAATGACAAGTAAGCAAGTTTCGAAATTGAGTTTGAAATTATGCCAGCCATGATCACTTTTGAGTTTTGTGGATAAGAAGTTCCACGTATTGATCCCCTGAATAGAAAAAGCAGTCTGTCCAGGTGAGGATTCATGAGAGAACACCTTATAGTTCCTCATAGATGCACACTGGGTGGCTGAGCCAGAGACCCTGAGAACCACCAGGCCACGATCTACCTAAGGAATCTGGATATTTAGGCATTTATGAATGAGTTAAATATTGACTAATTTAATGTGAAAAGATAAGCTGTCCATGAAGTCAGAGACATGAGTTTTCAAACTAATCTGCTTTAGACTCAGTGCTGCAGCAGCTGGGAAGTGGACAAGATAGTTCTACTGAGAGCATATATAACCATATCATCTGCATACATCTGAAGATCTACTCCAGGGTATGATTCCAGTAAGTCATATGTATTTAGTGGAAGAAGAAGAAGAAGAAGAAGAAGAAGAAGAAACGTACTTTATTGATCACACACAATACATGCACACAAACATGCACACGCCATGCTTCGTGAAATTATTTCTCCGCTTTTGATCCATCCATCGTCCGTCCTTCCTCCGCGGCAGACTAGGAGCGATGGGCTGCCAGCCGACAGTGGCGCTTGGACACCCTATTCTTTTTCATCACCATCGGTCAGGTAGTGACCTTCTTGCATGTTTTTCTTGCATGCTTGCAGCATATAATTTAGTTTAGGGTAGCACTGAGCATTCCCAAAATCTGTTTGGCCAGCCCAAATGCAGCCCCATTATCCTAAGGTATGATTTACTATCTGCCCAGCGAGAGGTCCTTTGTTTGAACCAGCTGTCTGATGAGTGTTTGAATGTAGTTTTTTTTTTTTTTTTGTATGTAGCCTTCTTTAGAGGTACAATTTGTTTTTCAGAACTAAAAGAATACAGTATGGAAGCTTTCCATTATATTTGCATGGTGCTATTATAATGTAATGCGAAAAAATAAACGAAATGTAACACCAAAAAGTTAGAAACGGTAAGATACTGTAATGTTAGTCAGATATGGTTAATGCTTTAATGCATTTTATGGCCACCCCTGCATATGTCCATGCCCCACCAACTCAATCAAAAATGTGTGGACACGCCACTGTGTGCAAATACACTCCAGCAGACAGCAAAAACAATTTCCACCATTCAAGAAGGAGGACCAGCAATGTGCATGCAGCACCCCAGATGTATTAAGACCATTCTTTGGTTTCCCTGATGGGCTCACTATTGAGAACAACAATATGCTGAAAGGAAACAGAGCAGGTATACCAAAAACAGTGCTCTCAAAGTACTTGACAGTGTTACACAGTGTTACACAGAGGAATAGGAGCAACAAAGAAAAGGCAGGAGAATGTCTTCTGGCCATCAATAAGTGATGACATTGTGCGGGCATCCACACTTTGTAACGGCCAGCACCTCCATCAACCAAAGCAAATGAAAGTTTAACCAGCTCCTGACCTGCACTATCCTGTGCTTCTTGATTCATACTTCCATGTCCAAAGAATTTATAACGGCACTCAATACATGAGGCATGGCACAGGAGCCTCACCAAGTCCTTTGCAGACAGGGTGTTGACAGTATTCAACCAAAATGTTTTAGTACATCAGCCTGTGTTTACACCCCAAAATGGTTGATTCTTGAACAGTTATCTACTTGACATCCATCCGCTAAGGATGTTACAGCACCAATGCAGAAGTTTCAAAACAAAAAGATTTAAAGAAAATTGTTGTCAAATAAATATATGCTACCAACAACAGAGAGTCACAGCACATACAGTAGTTAATTTCTAATGGATCTCCTTGAAAAGTAGGTTTGCATCAGGGATACTAGACTGGTTAAAATCTTATTAAACCAAACTTTGTCAGTAGTGGTAGGTGATGCCTCCTCTTCTGTGGCCACTCTGACCTACAGTGTTCCACAGGGCTCCATCCTTGATCCCCTGTTGTTCTCTGTGTACATGCTGCCAGTGAGACATATACATAAACCCTAAATTAAGTGCCATTGTTATGCAGATGACATGAACATTTAAGCCCCATTAAAACCACTGAAGAAGGCAATTTTCTTCAGGTATTACTTTATCAGAAATAGTGCTACATATTCCAAAACTTTCTCAAAATAATTATCTTATCAATTATCAAAAACAGCAGGGCTTCTTGGCTACAAATGTGAAACCAACTTTGATTTGAAAAACATGTTACAAAAGTCATTTAACCAGTGTTTTTCTTAACTGAGGAGCATCTCGTCTTCATTATCTGGACCTGATGTCAAGAGGGTCACACATGCTTTTATATCATCTTGCTTATATTATTTTAATTCACTGTATTCAGGGTTAAGCCAAAAAAAGTATCTCTGACCACAGCAACACACCGAGAAAAACTGACACAATATTTTTTGCACAAAGAAAGGAATAGCTTAATTTATTACATTTGCAGAATTTACAAGAGGGGGCAAATAATTACAAACTTGTTGAAGACAGTGTTTCCATGTGGTTAACATTGTGAAAGGGTCTTTTTTAATCCAAACCATCAAAATAGACCCACTTGCGAACAATCCAAGTCATTTTGTTGTCTAAACTTAACCAAACTGCGACACAAAACTGAACATTTTAAAAATGAAACTGAAAACAACTGAACGAAGCATAAAAATAACCAGTCAGCAACATAACAATAAGGTCCACACAGGACACAAAGCCCTGTCTCCCAGGTGGAAGGTCTGTGCTTGACCTGTTCACTCATCATGAGCTGCTCCAGGTGTAAATGGGGAATTTAATGGTTTTACTCAGAGTTTATTCTCACAACATTCTGATGTTTTTCTCCTTAAATACTACCATTATCTTTGTAAAATGACAAGTTTACTCATGTGATAGTGTTATGAAGCTTCTGCCTCCCCTTGTGTCTCTGAGTTTATCCCTGTCCTCTTGTGTCTTGTGAGTCCTCTCCTTGTGTTTTTCCCTGTGTGTGTGTGTGTGTGTGTGTGTGTGTGTGTGTGTGAGACCAGGTATTTGTCGCATTGTGGGGACAAAAAAAATCTGTTTACACAGTCACATTGTGGGGACTCACCTAACCTAGGGTTAGGGTTAGGGTAAGGCTCCAGGAAATGAATGTAAGTCTATGCAATGTCCCCACAAGTGATAAAAACACAACGTGTGTGTGTGTGTGTGTGTGTCTGGACTGGGCAGTTCCTCCTCGACCATGATTCACCTTCACCTGATCCTTATGCCAATCAGCCATCACAGCTGCAGCCAAACCATAATCACAAGCCACAGGATAAAACATGGTTCTCCTCACCAGTTTTTGGGAGAGTGTTGTACTCACCAGCCTGTTGACACATCTCAGCCATTTAGCTGTCTGAGTGCCTCGTCCTTTGCTCTAATTCTGTGTTGCCTTTCCCATTGATTAAACCGTGCTCTCCTCATGTCTCAGGATCACCTTCTTCATGTGTCTACCTGCCCAGCTCCAGTCCACCACCTGAACTCATGCTCACTCACCTCACCTGCCTACCCACTCCTTCCTGGATCTGCACAGATCGTCTCCCACTGATCAGTTTACCCTTTTGTGACAATAAATCCTTTTCTTAATCCAGTTCATCTGAATCCATGTCCTGTATTTAGAGTCCAGCTTTTCACTTGGCCCATGAGAAATGCCTATTTTTTATGTAGCATTTGATATTATATTATTTATTATTAATGATTTTTTGATATTAAAATTTTAATCTCATGACATTGTTTTCCTCTAAGAGAATATTATGAATTTGATTTTGTAACACTACAGCACCTTCCATTCTCCTGTTCCCTGGTAACTACGTTAGCCTTCTGTTTCTGACCACGAGTCTTTCCCTGCATTGGATCTTTGCTTGCCTGTGATTGTTTGGTGTGTGCTTCACCAAACACTGACAGAGACTCTGAAATTTGATGTTTGCACTTCCTGGATCTTTGCCTGTGATTATTTAGCGTTTGGATCACCAAACATTTCAAGAAACTTTAAACTTGGTGCTGCTTATCTACTTCTGCCAAATCTCAGATTAAAGTTGGTACGGGCTACATCCATGTGTCCTGCATTTGGGTCCTGAAAACCCCTGTTCTAATACAATGTAACTGCTTTAAGTTATATATAGTTCATGAGAACACAGTTCTTTATCCTTAAATCTGATCTGTTGCAGCTTATCCTTTCAGAGCAACTTGAAATTTAGTGAAGTGGACAGATGTGTTGGGTTTAAATGCAGATGGACATCATTCAGTTATTTTGACTCAGAAATGCGTTGAGGTAGAGACCTCATTTACACAGGTAAGTAAAAAACATTGACAAAAGATCATAGACATCAAGAAAAACAAACAGGGGGCTCAAAAAGTCAAAATAATAAAAAGCCAAATCAGTAAAAAAATAAAACATTGACAATACTTAAAGAAATTAAATTTTAAAGCTGATGCATCAATTAAGAAGATTAACAAGAACAGAGGAAAGTGAAATAAGTTATCTCCTCCAACAGATTTCTTCTATAGCCATAGCACTGCACATCACCAGAAGAGAGCAGCTGTAACATAAAACAAAGCCTTGGCACTACCTGGGCATCAAGATCAGTGCCAAGCTGAGGGGGTTAATGTCTCATCCAACAGGTTGTCACTCAAATCTCTTCATGGTCTGATAATGAACACTGATCAGCTGTGAGAGAACTTGTGGTTTAAAGAACTAGCTGCCTTCCAGAACTTTGATGGATTTCAAAATGATTTGGGAATTAAAAACAAATAATTAGATTTAGCCTTTCCTGGAAGGAAGGTTCTCCAAGGCTACCTCAGAATCACTCACATTGCATCTTAAACAATATTCATAACTTTTGCCTATTGACAGGTTAGGTTGAAAAGGTGTATTTGCCAAAGAATATTTTGAAAAGGTGATTGTAATATTATATATTCAGTATTAATGGTCATTGATATTTATATTGCAAGCTTTGTATTAACTAACAGTAATGGTAATTTTTTAGAGAAAAGACTGATGGCTGATTAATGGACAGTGTTTAAGGAAACCAGAGCCAGCCTCAAAAACCACCCCATACAAGGTAGAGGAGTTGTATGATGGGTTTAAATTTGGATGGACTTTGTTCATTAGCATAAAATGACATTTTTTGTACAATATGACACTTAAGGTGGCTTTACATGTGATATGATATTTGTCTATAAACAAGAAATAGCTTATTGCAGCATACACTCTTATTGCAATACTTCGCGTAGCAGTGTATCTTACATTACTGTTTCTTTTTCTTTTTTTTGGGGGGGGGGTTGTATTTTCTAATTTCTTTCTTTTAAAAATATTGTCCCCCCTATGACCACTTGAGAGCTTGTGACTCTCCCTCTTGTCCAGGAAGTCGAGCAATTATTGAGTTACTTAAATAAAAATTGAACAAACCATCCTAAATTGCCGTGAGATGGACTTTACTGAAGGTCACATTTGCATACAATTTCCCTCTATTGACTTGTAACCTGAACAACTGTGGCTTGGAGAGGTGAGTATTTTCCACTGACAGCAGCAACATGCTTGAGTGCCAGCAAGGAAGCCCTTGGTCGTGTAAAGACTCCCAGCAAAGTGTTTGTCACACGTGCTGAAGCTCATTTTTCCCAGACAACAAGCTTTCCCACTTCGTCGAAGCGCTACAGGCACACACATCAACAATGACAAAACACGCCTTTGGTGCTGAAATGTCATGCAAATTGACTCCTTACTGAATCTGGAATGTGGTGCCACGGTTGTTCAGGTAGAGTTTAAAAAGGAGCAGAAAGGCAAACACGTTTCCAGCATGTCTCTGCAGATGGAAAATAGGGCACTGATGGCCGCTGCCCTCCATCTCATCTTGACACAGTTAGAACCTGAAGTGAAACTCCTCAAATGTCTTGACTTTTGAAAAGCAGCACATAATGATTTTAATTGAATTCTCGACAATGCCCCAATCTCGCCCCCCACGAGCAACATGTGACCAGCCTCCACTGTTTTAATCATACACTTCACCCATGGTACTTATCAGTGGGTCATGCCCCATTATAAATACAGTTTTCTCTATTCATGCACACAGTGATTCCCAGTAGGCCTGAAGAATGAGTGATTAATTTGATTGGCTTTCCCCTCCGGCTGTACAGCTGCAGACTTGGCGAGAGTGTTTTCATTGTGCTGAGCAGATGGGAGCTGCTACCGAATACCTCTTGAAATTGTATGCAAGTAAACCTCACCTCTGTGCAGCACTTTGATAAACACCTTGTCTAAAAAGTTATTTTCTCTAATAATGAAATGCAACACTAATATTTAAGATAACTACTTTGTATAAGGTTAATAATAAAATTGTCAACATATATCTTATTATTGGTTATTTGGAGATTAATTAAAAATAACTTTAAATCCACATCCCAATGCCACATCATTTTACCTAATTATTTGAATTAATTAATGAGAAGATTAATACATATATGTCCTCCTCTGGTCTCATAATGTTTTATGGTCATTCCTATATTTTGTCACCTTTGTAAAAGGGAAGAGTTTCCACATCAGTAATGTTCTATGCATTGTTGTAAGGGCATAAGAGCAGACAAAAAGTATTTTAAGGGGGGAAAAAAGGTTGAATTGTGAAATTATTTTCACCTCAAATAATGAGGAAGGTTTTACTTTTGCAATGCCCTGCTGTTGCTAAGAAACATGTGGGAAATTCTGTCAGCATTATTAACCTTAATAAATACACCACTGTTGAAGAGCTTCCAGGTTTTCCCGATAACTCAACAGACCTGATTCTTGGGACAGTTCTGAACTTACCGGGCAGCAGAAGATACAGACTGACCTTGGCACATAAATAATCAATGTCCAGCAGCACACGCTTCTCTAGAAAAAAGAGAGATGGATACACATGTTTGATATAATTGTTTAGGTCAGTGATGTCCTTATAATATCTTACCACAATTTCATAATGTGTCATAGACATTTACTCAGTGATTGTGCACTTGCACAAATCCTTTATAAGTTATAGTATAAAAGAATTTACAATTAATCACACTCAAATAATATTTATATATTGATTTATAACAACTATTAGCTGTTTTGTTGTTGTCTGATGTTTTATACAATGTTAAAATGATTAACAATAGATTCATAAAAAATGAAAAATGTCCTTCTTTGTAAAAATATATATAAACCATTACTTTATTGTTCATATACTGCTTAGAAATAATAAATAGGAGGTTGAAGTAAAGCGTTTTTTACGATTGAATATTTGCTCTTTATTTCATTTGTCCTTTGTCAGCCTGGTGGCCAGTTCACTTAACCCACAGAAATCACTGCATTAAAAATGCAAAGGGCTGCCTCATGTAACATGACACCTTCAGTGTTAACCCGAAGAGAGAGAGACACCTGCATCTCTGCATATCCCATTAATCTTGTTATAGTCCCATCCTCTTTCTTACTGTTAAATATGCATTAAAAAGAATGGAGTCATTGAGTATATTTGGCATATAAAAGATACGGGCTCATCATTAAAAATCCATGTAAGCCCTTTAAAGCTGAAGAGAGGTGATTTCATGCTTGGCTGCATCATTTCGTAGGTGCTACACTCCACTATCACCACAATACAAAACACACACACAGGAACACACACAGCATCAGACAGTGACGTCCTTGGTTCTGCCTCCCCCACGCGAGGCTCGGCGGGATGGATGCGGTGTCTGAACTAATGGAGCAGGGAGAACACAGGCTGGCTGTGAATAGAAGGAGGTGGAGGAGAGATCAGGGTGCTCTTGAAGCGCCTCTTTGCATTTGCACAACAGCAGGTTACTGTCATCATGGTTTTTTGGGGAGCAGAGTAATATTTAGTGGTGAGAGCTCCCTGCGAGTTTGCACTGGAGACGCTCCCCCTGGACTTTTTGGGCTGCAATTGAAAGGCCTCTTCCTTTTGTTTACATGTGACTTCATGCTCATACATCAACTCATTGCAGAAAATATGCTGCTAAATCAGACTTGTGTGCTAATGATACAAATGTGCCAAAAAGTCCCCTGAAGAACATCTGCGGTTCCATAACCATAAAAGCATTTTGCCTCTGATTAATGTGGTATTCTTAGGCTCATGGCTCTCCTTAGTAGACCACCAGACGAGATGTTCAATCAACTATGCATGACTTGACCTTAATGGATTTTTCACTGGGAGGCTTGGGTTGGTTATTAGGGAACCAGCTCATGTGGAACAACCTTGTCCCCTTGGGAGGGGAATTACACCAGTTCAGAGGAAACCCACATTATGGCATGAGGAGAATACAGGAAAGCACCATTTCCTCTTGGCTCACATACATCTCTCAGTTTAAAATGCGCCAACTGTGTGATCTCAAAAGAAAATGTTCCATCTGCTGCTTGATTATGAATTCCCCACCCTTTCTCTTTACTTTATAGTTAGTGCTGCCGGCCTTTTGACTGTGGCACTGTTCATTTGTCTTTGCAGTGCTTAATGTCACCTACTGTGATATACTTGCATACTTATCACATATTTTACTAAATATTTCTGACAATAAAATCATCTCGTCATTATATGTAATTACACAAATGTGCTCATGATTGGTCCAATTTACGTGTGCAAATGGATAGTGTTTATTAGTCCTTGTGCATTTTTAAAGTTGCCGTGGAAATTAAGCATTGGGCGTCTGGTTAAAACAATGACCGTTATTGTGGCACCATCCAGAAGCCTTGATCACCGAGCTCTGTTTACCCCATTCCAATACGCACACATCGGTAAATAAACAAACAAAATGGCCCGCCGTTGAATTAATTTTCTCCTCCAGCTGTGTACTCTAATTGGGATAATAAGCTGAAAGGTTATCAACACTCCACGAGGCATTATTCAAGCACCTAGCTCAGTCTCTCCTCCCCTCGCTTCCTTCATCAGCATTAGAGTGTGTCTGTGCTACAAAGTAGGAGTTGAAACAACATCTCCAGATATAACCATATCAGATGCAATACAACGCTACAACGCATGTTAGAGGGGATGAAAAGATGATTGCTTATTAATTGAAAGCTGGATATTCAACTGCACCTATGGTGTATTTTAAAAGTGTGAATTAGTTAAAATCAATTAGAAATACATTAATGAATAACGCTACAAGCCCAGTGTCATTCCCAGAGCATCAAATACATCTCCCTCAGTGTCTCATAAAGATGGAGCAATTGTCCTTTAGCGTCTGTGTGAGACACACCAGGCTTTCAACTTAATCCACTGCAATATTAGACGTGAGAGCAAGGTGATACAGTATAAAGAGCAAGAAAGGCTGCAGATGGAGGAAGGTGGAGTGGATGGATGAGTCAAACGCAGAACATTCACCCAGGGGACCAATGTTCATGTCCCCTTGGTGACTTTTAGTCTCTAGGAGACTCAAATAATGAAATAAATTCATTTCACAGCATTAACCACATGTTAGAATGGCGTTCTGGCAGGAAGGGCTTGTGTGTCGCTGGGATGAGTTGCTCTGGGTGTTCGTTGAAAGCCTGGTGCGTCTTATACAGATGTTTCAACTGAGGGGCGTGACAAAGCGTCAGTATTTGCTCTGGGAATGAGAACGGGCAAACACCACCTGCTAATCAGAAGCATAGATGATTTTAGAAGTCGTGGGTTTGATGGCTCATTTTTAGAAAATGTATATGAGCCACTAATTGTGCAGTGCGGAGTAGCAGGAAAACATATTTCCAAATTCACAGTAGTTGATGATGTCTGAGGCTGAAGTTTGGACGTGAACATTAACAAAACCTTTTTTTCTTTCCCTTGTTTTTAAATCTTGTGTGTAGGTGTAAGGTTCGTTGCTTGTATCCTATTTCAAGCAACGTGCATGAGTATGTCTATATATCTCCTTTTCTCCTGTTTTTTTCTACTCCTCTCTCCGCCCTGATGCTAAGCCCTGCTGTAGTTACTTGTTAGCGCTAATACTCTATGTCATTACTCCATATAAAATTCTGACAGTTTCACTTTACCTCTTCAGTGAACATGATTTTTCATTCTCCCATATTTCCAAAGTGGTGTTGATTGTTTCTTCACTGAAATTTGGAAACAAATGCAGAATGTCCTGAGCTGTCAACTCCGTGTCCTGAGTTGTTGGTAGCTGCTGGGCAAACAGAAATGGAAGACATTGCTTGTCTGCTTGTCTTTGCGATAGTGGTTCCAACCATAATACGACCTAGAAACACGAGGGGAGGTGGAGATGTAAAGTTACCTGTTTCCACTTTAAGATTACACATTTAAGATTACTCTGTGAGATATTGGTCAGTACAAGTAAATATGATTTGAACTGACTAAATTTTTGTTGAAACGGTGTGAATACAACTTTTTCCCAATTAAATGTGATTACCTTGTCGCAGTGTTGTTGTTTTACTGGACTTGATGTATCTCTGGTGAATTTCTCCACACAAAATGTTGTCATTTGGGTTTTGATAAGTGAAAATTAATTAACTGGGCAGCTGATTCCCACACACTGATGAAAACATCAGTCGAACTTTGAACTTAATGCCAAACATTGTTAATCATAGCTTAACATGCTAATGACAGTATGCTAATACATGCAACTTTTCAGCATATTTAAATCTTGTTTTAATATGCAAACTTTTTAAGCATTATGTTACAAAAATAGAAATTTCCCACATAATGTTGTATTAGTCAATTTTTTAGTTGTAGCAGTAATAATGCAAGACAACACTATAGGTCTGTAGCCACACAAGCAACCCTGTGAGGCTGTATTTACTGACTTGAAAACAAAATCATCACATCACAGTGGTCAGTGTATGACATTTCAGACTCAGCTTGTCAGGCTTAACTCTGCATTGAGATTTCAGAGTTCTAAACTTTCATTTGTCAGCCTCAAATACACTCAATTGCCTTAATTAAGCAATGAATGATTGAACAATGTGGACTTTTCTCTTGTAGTAGCTACACCAGTTCAGCAAGCATTATGTTCCCTGAATCTTGTGAACAGCTATCAACAACACATCTGTTTGATGAGGAGATACTAATATGATAACGGACCACACAAAATGAGGTACATCACTTATGAAAAGACTCTACGCTCAGTTGCATTACACGATACAGATCAGAGACATGGCATCCCGCTGCCACTGTAATTATGCACCACAATGGTGCCAATGCATTCAAAGCAGCCACATTATTACAACTGACAGTGGACTCATCTCTTCATCACTTATTCAGTGTGAGGCAATTTTCCAAGGCTTCCCCAGATGGTTGTCAATTTTATGCAAAATTGGAAAGAGATTCAGTCCAGCCAAGCTCAAATTGATATCTCCAAGTCATAGGTTGGATAGTTATTTGAAAGCCTTGAAATAAAGTATGGGGTCTTGGTCTCATATCTGTCTGACAAAAGTGACAAAGAAAAATACATGTTTTCCAGAGATATTTTTCAAGAAGGATGACAAAACATCCTTGCTAGCTTTTATGGAACCATTTATTCCACTTTAACATCACCCACACTTTCAAGGGTCACTTAGGTTGCCTTAAAAGTGGCCATTAGCACAGCTTTCAGAGACTGGGACCTCTTGTAGGAGGAGCACCACTTGATACAAAGAGCTTTGGTCCCCTGATCTTTCTGTCTAAATGCAGTGCTTCAGCACTAAAACAAACATATCACGCAGGGTTAAATTAGAATGTGTCCAGATAACAAATCTCAACTTGTTGGAAATACATTAACACTGCACGTATCAAGTGTATTCTCTCTGCTTATATTCAGCAGCCTATTATTATCAAATAGAACTGGCTTGCACAGTGCGATGCTTGATGATTTGTATGAAAACCTGACACTGATTCTTGCTGTGCCATTCATGCTCATATTCTCATTGTAAATACATAAAGCTGTGATTTGTTTTTTGCCTCTTGTTTTTACTTTTTGAATTCATTTGTGTCAATCTCCGTTGTTTAAAAGCCCATGATGAATAGGATGAACTTGACCTGACTGAACTGCTGCTTTACAGAGTGTCAGCTGACTGACATCCAGTGCTGTGAACTAAAATGCACTGAAATAATGTTATTGCTTTTCTTTCTCTTGTTAGTTGCAACAAATAAGTCAAATTGCTTTTGTTATCGCCCCTGAAAATTTCTTATTGTGAAAGATTCACCCAAATATTCAACAATCCTCACAGGCCTCATCATCTGGATCCCAAGGTGTCAAAATGTACCCAAATATAACGCTGTTGGGTGAAACTGGACTTTGAAACATACAATTAATTTATACAATAAAAGAAGCAAGATTTATCAGTTTCAGGGCAGTAATGTGACTGATGCTGATGACGTTACTGATGCTACCGAGTAACTTGTAATGTATCCACATATATGACCTACAGTAGTTTGATTAGCCTTAACAAAGTGTTAGCTGGCTATTAAGCGAAAGCTAATATTACAGTAAGTAATTTTAACATGTAGCAAAAAGTCACGACTAACAGGAAAGAGACATAAAAATTTCAAACAAAACAAAGCCAAGAACATTTGTCCTTTTACATTTAATTTTAACCATCACCCGTCACTGTAAATGACACACAGGGAATGATGGATGAATGGGTCAAACATAGGATTTTTATACAGGAGACTGGGGTACATTCTCCTGTGTGGAATTGTTATTATTATTTTTTTTTTATCTTCTATACCCCGATTATCCCTTTCGGGGTTGGGGGGGGCTGGAGCCTATCCCAGCTGTCAACGGGCGAGAGGCAGGGTACACCCTGAGCCGGTCGCCAGCCGACTGCAGGGCAACAAACTATGTGGGTAAACTGAGGAAAAGATCATGATTTGGGTTAAAATAGACACTTTCACAACATTAAACATGTGTTATACAGACAAACTTCTCCCACTCTAATTTTTTTTATATATATATTTCTGGTCTGTTTTCCAGAGTCACAAAGCTTTAACATCAAAACACTGCGATTGGTCAGTTGCAGTGATGGTCTTGGAGCAACCTAATTATGTTGCAGGAATGACACAAGCATGTGACTGGCTTGCAAAACAGTTTGTTGTGCTAATGTCAGCACATGTTGCTAAAAGTTTCTGGGCAGAGCTTGCACTCATAAACTTTGGTTACACATTACATGCATCATTATAAATACTGTGTAGTCTGCTAGCGGCTGTGTGTACTGGACCATGACAGTTTGGAATGAATGCATAACTGTTACAGCCCTACTGTTAACTAGGGTACATTTGTTAGGTCAAATGTTGGCTAACAACAACAGTAATCCTGTCTTTTAATGTTACCTTTGGATTTACTGGTGTTGAGCTGACTTTCAAAGCTTAATCCACTCTTGACAATTAACCAGATTTGTTTCAGGCTTTGGATTTGGAAAGAAAACAATGTTGTTCACAGTAGCATGTAGCATGAATGTAAATTACAGTAAAGGATTGGAGCAAAAAGAGATTGAACATGTTTATGTTTAGCTGTGATTGGTGCATTGATGGAATGAGGTGGTGCAACTATATGAATGACAATATGCAGACAAAGCTTTCCCTGACCTGATAAGATTTTGGCTAGTGGCTGTTACCTGAAACATGTTGGTCTCACAATGAAGCTATTTTTATCCTGACCTCTCCAGTCATGTTGATGACGTGTGCTGAGCATGTGCCCCATCGAATAAATGTAGGCATACTGTCTTCCCCTGAATTAATGTTGATTATTATTCTGTCTTACATCATTAGAAAAGCAAGTCAATGAATGCCAAATAACAGATTTGATTTAACTGGACAGTTGGAATATCATTAGCATTAGTTTCCAATGGAGCAAAACTGCCATGCATGTGAATAGGAATAATATTTATGGTTGTTGAACAAATGGCAATGGTTAGAAATTTGACATTCAAACTTTAATCAGGTATTATTATAGATCACAAACAGTAGCCAATCAGAATTGCCAAACAAGAAGCATTCTTATGATTTGCTCCAAACAAGAGTAGCCTTCCATGGAAAAAGTCTGAGGCTACTAGCAAAAAAGCAGAAGGATATGTAGGCTATTGTAGCCTATTTAGTTTAACTTTTGAAGGAAAGAAGCTAAACTGTTTTGAAAGTAAGTGTTAGCACTACACTTGGTGGTTCTCTGCCTTTTCCTTCATTGCTGGCTGCAGAGAGGTTAGTTTTGGTTGTAGAGCACCTGAGGTGTTACTTGGACTGCATGTGGAATGTTGCTGATATGTTGCTAGTGGTATTCCAACGTGCCCCATGCAAAAGGTAAAAGGCCTTTTTAAACCAAAGACTCACCACAAGACTAGACGAAACATTTTTCGAACATTTCAGAGAAACGTTGCAGTGGGATAAACTCCCCCGTCTCCGCTGGAATGAATCTGACTGATGGTTTTGCTGTAACTCAGCTTGTGAGGTGGCAGGTGTCTGGTTTTAGAATAGTGTTAAGGTTGATTTATACCTCCTATACCTTGAGTATTTTTGTATACTTCCTATGCATGTCCAAACAATGGAGACTGAAAGTGAGCAGATCATATCAGAGTCGGAACAAATAAACTTGGAACAGCAGTTCATATTACTGAAATTACGCAGAAAAGAGACAAGACGGCAAAGCAGATGGCTGAAGTGAGTTTCCTGTGCTTGTTCGGCCACTGACAGACTTAGAGGGGAATATGCATTTGAGACCTTTTGGGATGTCAGCAGGTAGTTTTGTTAGATTTATCTACAAGTATGTATCTCATATCAGTGTAGGCACAGTATTCCTGTAGACATTACTCAGAGACAGGCAATCAGCATGCGAGTTTTGACTTCGCAAGCATTATCTATTGAGTTGCATGTAAGGCTATGGCACAAGGCTTTCACAGGAAGTCCGGTAGTGGAATATCCCTCTTGTAAATTTGGTACGACGGCAATAACACGTTGTATCCTCAGGAGAAATTAATGCCTTCAGGAGGAAGAAACTTTTAGTTTCCACCACAGGGAATACCAAGGATGAGAACATCCATTTTTCTGAGTTGACAGTAAATGCCATGTTGGTGAAATTTTATATATGATAGCGGGACATCTCCTTCCCGTGAAGGCAGCATGAGGCTGAGTCATTGCTTTGGAAATGATACACCATCTCATCTAGTCGCGTTGGTGCAAACTGTCAGGTTTTAAAATGTTGCAGACCACATTCTTTTGCAAGTAGTCGCAAGTTTCAACTCATCTCGTTCTGTAATCTTGCCTTAAACAAATGCAATGACCTCGACACCCCCCTTTTAAAAATATTGCTTTCAGTGCCTCCTGTCTCTGAACGCTCTGTGGGGGATGGTACCACCCCAGCTGAGAAATGCTAGTATAGGACAATCCTCTGCATACCTTCACATGAAATGCATCCAGTGAAGACAGGGACTTTTTTTTTCCAGCGCTACTTCATGATGAAAGACTCTGCTGGAGAGCAACAGAGGTTTATATTGATGCAATGACTGTAGAAGATGCGGTACCCTTTGCTTTGATTTATTAGCTTCTCTTCAGTGTAACTGTACCCACATTTGAAAGGTACATATTGGTCACAGCCTGCTATCGATTCTTCTGCAGTTAAATGGATGGCTTTGTTTAGCAGCGAAAAAGTGAACAATTTTAGCTGCACTAGCAAACTGTTTAATAGTCCCAAATCTATATTTCATTCAAATGATGACACATTGCACCTCTAGCCCTCTCCTAACTCCTGTTCTATTGATCTCCAACTGTTTGGGCCTTGTAAAGAATAATAAATCGTCCCAGCATCACTGGCACTCTTTTTAAACAATCACCTTCCATTATACATGTAATGAAGCAGAGGAATTACACAGTGACATGAGGGAATTTTAGGTCACTACACCATGAATCTTTATCAATCAACATGTGCTACAGAACAGTTTTGTCCTCATGATTGCCATGCACAGCAGATGGACAGTAAATACCATCTAGCAATGTTCTCACATGATATACTGCATGTTTTTTAACAGAAGAGAAGAAATAAGAGAATCCATCTCACTTAAATGCTCATAGTCTCCCATTTTTTGTGGATAACAGCCAGGAGCCTCACAATCAATAGTATTTTCTCTATTTTTCTCTACTCATACACACTCCCGCTCATGCGTGCCTCGATCACAGGGAAAATCCCTGCTTTATAGGCTGGCAATGTGCCATCATTCATGAAAAGATGACCTTTTCTGTCCCTAAACACCTTGTAGCGTTTAGCTGGGAAAAACAGTGCTGGACTTTTCCTGTGTCTCTTTTCTCTCATTTTGTTTTCACACAATTAAACGTGAGTAACGGGACACAGCAGATCAAAATGGGATGAGAGAATGTTTCAGTAATGGGAACCTGTTGTGTTTATGATGAATACTGGCCAATCTGTCTGCCTCTGGAGGGTAAACACGTTTGACATTTGGTGCTGACCTTATCCCTTCTATTAGGCTGCTTGTTTTTCTGACAGAGATGGATAAGGGTGCTTTTTCTCATTTCATCATATAGAATGATGCTGGTTAACAAGGTGTCCTTGTTAGGTCAAAACATATTCACATTTACATGTTTCCTTGGGACTGTCACATTTGAGGTGAGTTTATAATGAACAAGAGCTGCTCTGACTGCTGGTTTACTGAAACAAGGAGGCCATACTATTTGAAATGTCAGTGCATAATGATTTTAAGTGATAGTATGGGATATTTTCAGATAAGTAAATATATATAATTACTGTTATTCATTAACAGAAAACTGAATCATTGCATAGGATTTCATGAAACATGTTGAATTATGGTTGGCTTTCCTCAGATGCACAAAGAGAAAGCCAGTTAGTCTGAGCAGCAGAAGCTTCTGTGGCTGAACAGTGAAAGACAAGAGTGCTCCAGCCTACATAAAGTCAAACAGTAAATCAAAGAGCCATCACAGTACTGCGAACACACGGCTTGATTGACAAGTGACCTCTGGGAGGTGCAGTGCAGAAATGCAGCAGCAAGATGCTAATCAGAATTAGCACCTGGGATCTGTGGCGTGCAGTGGCAGACTGTGATAAAAGAATTGACATGGAAATTTGAACCAGACATACTCCACCCACAATCACGCACAATGTGCACATAATATGGAACAAAAAGGTATAAAACTATAAAAGCTTATCTGGATTGTGAATTTTCTTATAGCGAAAACAAAAAAAGTCATAGTCATTCAGTATGTGAGAGGTGGATAGTACCAAAAAAAAAGACTAAGAAAATAAAACTGAAAATTTTATTATTCATGATTTCCCTCACAAAGAAACAACTAGCCTACCAGTACAATACAGCATCTCTCATCTCATCTGTCTCTGTGTAGCTGGATCACAGGTCAACCAGTGCACCAGTGACTGTCCTCCTCCTCCATATGACCTCTTGCTCTAATGTTAACCATTAGTAAAGAGGTCGGCTCAAGTTTTCTTTACTTTTGTTCGCGAGAGTGCATTGGAACAGATGTGTGGGTCGGACATTGCCTGACTTTTGTATGCAAGGTTGGACAAGGGTTCATAAGGCATAAGGTTATTTCAGTGTTATATTATGAGTCCTGAAGATGATCTCTTTATGTTGGTTAGACATCAGCACCTTGTTTTAATTTCAGAATGGTTAAACTGGGACTGCAGTGGGAGTTTCTGCTAGAGGAGTATCATCAATATTTCTAAAAGAAAAAAAAAATGATTAGAGCAGCTTTAACGCATCAGTGTCATTCACTGCAAATTTAGACTTTAGTTAACTGATTGTGATGATGTGGACTATATCTACACCGTTCCAATCAAATGTGAATAATCTGCAAAATGTTTATATTAGTGGGATGACACAGTTGGCATTTGTTCATTATCATCCAGCATTCAGCCTCATTTCATGCTTATATCACGTACTTAAGCAGCCTAAACAGTGAGAACTCACAACAAATGAACAAAGCCAGAGCCTAAAGTCACATGAGGGGAGGCATTTACGATGAACTGTGCGTTTGAAATAACAGCTTCATGACCTACAGCCAATGATTAAATCATTTACGAACAAAATATTTTGTGGTGAGGCCAGTTGTATAAGGAACCCTTGCTTGAGACTTATTGCTGGCTATGTTCGTATTGTATTGGCCAAGGTTAACATTCCCAATCCTCTTGTCATTTTCCAAGCTTGTGAAGCTTTCTGAATCATAAATATCTTTCTTTTGTCAGTTCACAGACTCTGGGCCCTATGAGAACACATTACAAGGCCTGTGCTTCCACCTGAACCCTGGCTTTGATTACAGAAAAGAGCAGGTGTGAATTAAGCAGGTGCAACAGGATAGCTTCCTGTGAATAAATGCATTTTGATTATGAGCAAACATTGCCCTCCTTTGGCCCTCATTATGCAAATTAGGAATTGTATTTTAGGGGAAGGGGAAGGGATGGAGGGCGAGGGTGATTTGTTTGCAAGAGGATTTTGTGCAGCCTGGCAGTCATATGCTGTTGATTAACAGACTAATGGACAGGCAGCAGAGTGGGGTGAAGTAATTTCATACCAATCACTATTCATTACTTAATGAGAGATGATGACTCGGGGCACTCTCCAGCTCCAACAGCAGCAAAAAGGCAAAGTTGATGAATCGTAATAAAAAAATCATATCATTATTTACCTCTTTAAATTCACCGAGGCCAAGGAACATAATTAAGAGGCACACGGGACAACGATGGAACAGTTTTTTCACAGAAAGACAATCATTTATTATGACCTAATAGGATTTTTGTTTCCAGCTCGGGCCATCAGAACAGCCAGAGTGTTTACCTGTTGAACCAAACCATAATCAAATCAAATTTTACTTTTGTAATGCTGCTCAGTGATGTACGGTTACCCATTGACTTTTGTAGATGAATGAACCAGAAAGAGTCATTTTATGAATTTCACTTAATTGAATTTTATTTTAATGACATGTTATTTCTGGAGTTCGTGCAGTGGATAATGAAGTGGCTGTAATCTTAAAGCAATGATACATGGGAACATTTTTTTTATTTTTCAGAGCTACTGAAATTGACATTTTTTCCTTGGTTAATGGTTGGTAAATGGAGCAGAGCTGAACTTTAGGTCACACAGTTTTATATTAGTATAATGAAAACATTCTCTGCAATGGCTGTAGTCATAGTATATGCAGAGCATCACAAAATGTAAATTATAAGCTGTATCCTATCTTTTTCTTCTCATGCTCTACCCCATGCCCACAGACTGCCAGGGGCCCTGAAAGCCCCAACTCCATATTGTTTCCTAATCTTGATGCCTTACCTCTTTTGGACCCATGTTTTAGGTTTTGCATGTTACTACTGTAGGGATGCAACATCCGATCATTTTAATACATTTATTATTCAGTTAATGGCTTTGTCTATAAGATCTCAGAAAAAAAAATATGACACAAAAAGCAACTGTTACAAGAAGAATTCATGTCATATGCAGCTCTGACCATCATATCTATTATACTACTATGATAATTGTCTCAAAGTGGGAATGTGGCAACATGGCTAACAAGAAATCACATGGGGAAAGAAAACACGAGCAGTCCAACAATCAACTAACAGTTCTAAACATTTATCACAGTTTGCAGACTGATTTGTTGCTTCAGCTTTGAGCTGCTGGGCTTGGCGCAAACAGCATTCTTGTGCAATGAACAATTATTTGTGGTATTAAAGATGTGCTCACTTTTGGTTTTACATCCAAACAAAATGACTTAGATAACCTGGCTGATCTGCTTTTTCTTGCCACATAATTGTCTGACCACTCTTGTTTCTTGGCCTATTGGGACTTATTTTAGCAATGTTGCTAAATGTTGTGTGCCTGACGCTTAGCAGTTAACTTGGTGGGTACAATGTTATAACCAATGAAGCATAAGGACAAAGCTATGAAAATGAAAACAAAACTAAAAAAAAAAAAAAACAGCAACTAAAACTACTTTGTCATTGTTAGAAAAATAATTAATTTAAAAGAGACTTGTGTTTTGTTTGTTTGTTTGTTTGTTTGTTTGTTTGTTTGTTTGTTTGTTTGTTTTCAATGTTTGACCAAAGAACCAATACTGTGAAAGTTTGTCGAAGATGAAGTCTTTGACTGTTTTTTTAACTGGCCAAAACCCAAAGACATTTATTATACAAAAATAGAGAAAAGAAATATATCTGAACATTTGGGAAGCTGGAATTCTGTGGGCATGTTTGGCATTTTCTTTGATGGAGGACATCAATAAAATAATTACATAATGATTTTCAAAATTGTTGACAATTAATTTGGGATCTCCACAACGGATAAATATCTGTTAAGAATAAATTAGTTTGCTTGAGTGGCCAAAAGCTGATTTTTGCCCCAGGATCCCCAAGCAGAGAAATAAGACCATGACTTCAACATTTATTTATTTATTTTTGAAAACACATTATCCATAAAGTAATGCAGTAAAAGATATATATCAATCAAAAGACACAGTGGTACCTTTTGCTGAAAACATTTCTAATTTCACCTGCTCAGCTATTAATGTGCCATAACTCACAGTTTTTGTTTGTTAAAGGTCTTCAGGCAGCTATGTGGTGATGTTTGCGGGGTTTTAAAAAGGTACTTGTCTTATGTCCCCATTTTTATCTTTTTTTTTTTTTTTGGGGGGGGGGGGGGGTGAAAAATGTGGTAGATTTTATGGGATTTGAAGCAGGTTTATTTCTTTTCCACAGGTTTTTAGTGTCGAAGTGCATATGGTCCAATAATCTAATCCATATGGTTGAAGTTATTCCTCATGTAAACATCCAATTAAATATGCTCTCTCATTTTCCTTGCAGTGTTGATCTGTCATTACTGAACAGGTGCTGTTTGAATAGTGAACTGTGTAAATTTTGGAGCTTGCCAAATCTCTCCTCTCCCCTTGGTGTGCATGTGCGTGTGCACATGTTGGTCTGAAAAAGAGAAAGAAAGAAAGGGAAGTAAGTCACATTTCAGATCATTTCATCAATGCACAATATTCCACAGTGGGAGGGAGATGGTGACACACCCACAACGGATTGATTTTGGTCATCACAGTAGATCACATTGCAGCCTCAGTAAATCTCAGTTATGCTGCTACAGTATTAGCCTCACAGGACTCCCAACTCTGTGACTGCCAGCTTTGCACGGTTCGAGTCTTTTATGTCTGACTGTAATGATGACCATCATGCTTCATTCCTGCAAATAATGTCAGTGTTCTCAGTTTTTACTAACTTTTCCAGCTAAGGAAATGGCCCCGCGTGTGTGCAGGTATGACAGACTTGTCCCATGGTCCCACAGTTCAATCCACTTAGTAAAGACTCTGTTTTTCCTTCTAACCTCAAATCAGTTCAGTTGAATTCAGATCACAACTGCAAAGAGAAAGACAACTCAAAAGTCTGCTCTGGTTTTTACCGCAGATCCCCACAAAATCACTCCGCCAAGACCAGCAGCTCCTGGAGGAACTGTGACAGGGGAATGCACGCATCCACCTGATTATTCCTCTTCTGACACAGACTTGGGATCTTATGTTTTACCATGAGTTGTATATTGCAATGTCACAAAATCCCATGCACACCTGCACTTGCCTCACAGCGCGCCATGGCACACCATTTGGGAATTACTGGAGTAGACCAGGCATGTATTGTAGGAGCTGAATATCAGACTCAAACCCCTTCTGACGGAAAATTGTTTGCCAAGTGCATGAACTAAAAAAGTTTTCTACCCTCTGGGTTTGCTTCTGAGTTGCATGGCCCTCTTCACATGCATATTAGTGTTTCTCCTACTCAGCCCATAGACTTTACACTGGGCTGATGGCAACCACATACAAATAGTTTCTCTAGGCTCTGGGAAAGTTTTACAGATATAAATTCATAATACATAAGACTAATAATTGACCCTTTATGCAGTTGGTGGTGTCCTCGCCACACTTTTTACAATGGTGGTCTCTGGGGAAAAGGCTCTTTGGGTGGAAGCAGTTTTTGTTTGTTGGACTACCAAGAATTGCCACTGGGAATGCGACACTCCTGTCTTAAAGCTGCAGTAGGTAAGATGGAGAAGAGAGCAGACTTAGCCTGAAAATTTGAACCAACAGAAGTTCCACGTCACTCCCCCTCCCTCTCCGCTGCACTCATGTCCTGCCTCCAAGCCCCTCCTCCCCACGCTGTCTGCGTGGCTGCCGTGACAACCAGTAACATTAGCCTTAGCTTCGGAAACAAGCTAACTTTGCCCAGCCGCTACATCACAGTGGTTAACATACCGCACACGCTGCGGAGTGTTACTGTAACAGTCACCATATTAGCTTAATGGTCATTTGTCGTCTTAGCTGTATATGCTGTTGTTGGCAGTTTGTCCTTTGCGGGTGGCTGTTGCTCCGCCATAGCTTTCACTAGCCTCCTGACGCTGCTCACAGAGCTGTTTGACTGAGCGGCAGCCAGCAGCATCAGGGAGGGGGCGGTTCGTATTGTTTGTGAGTAGTGATTGACAGATGTCAGACACTCCCTCAGACGCTCCTCTGGCTCTAATTGGTTGTTTTGTGTCAGGCGCGGTGGATTCTTGCAAATCGCAGTAGGAGCAGTAGGCGGGACCAATGGAGTCGTTTTTTTTTTTCACAGATTACATGTTTCATGTACTGCTGCAAATATGACAAAAAAATTACTTTTATACAAGTTACATACTGCAGCTTTAAAGGAGAAAGTCACACTTTTTGTACAGATATCCAATCAGTTTTGATGGTAAATGTAGTCAATTGAATCTATAAACTCCTCAGTTACTGAAGTGCCTGTATGTACCAGGATGCATTATGCACGCGCTCCTGACGCTCAACCCCCAAATACTTTCAAACTCACCAAGCACCTCCACAACAATGAATATCCTGAGGGTGACAATACTACAGAAATTCTTTGGGTAACAAGAAGCCATGCAATTACTGCAAACGTGCTGAGAAAACAGCTTGTTCACTGTTGCTGTGTATCACAACCCTGGCCTGTAGCTTTTACTTTGTTGGCCAAAACATAGCATTAGGTGACAAAAATACTCAGTCAGTGGTCTTCTGTCCTCTCCAGTTTATCTTTAGGATCCTGAAGAAGGTCTCAAGCACACCGCTGTCCAAGTGAGGAGCAAAACTTTAATGCATAGTAAAGCTTACCTGGGTCCTTAGGGGTTGGCGTGCCCATGCTGAAATTCAGTGCAGTACAATGATTCAGTTTATGTTGGCATCAGAGGGCAATTTGAGCAACGGCACCAGCAGTCATTGTTTGCTCTCAGCAGGTCAGGTTCCGCTCCTCACCACCTGTAATGCAGCTGCACCCTTGGCCTCTCTCTGCTGGATTGCTCCGTCCATCTCCGCTGCATTTCTCTAGCGGTATACTCTGGCTTGAATATATATACCCAGCCAATAGAATAGAAAGTATCCTCCTCCATCATATCCTTTGCACTCATTTTACATACAACAGATTCACATCTGTTGTTACAGTCACACTCTATCCCTAGTTGGATATTTAGAGATAACATTGGAAAGCAGCAAATTGATTCTTTAAAGTCACAGACCATTGAGGGCATTCCTGACAGATACTATCTGCATTGTTACATGAGACTGAGAAGATTTCTGTCATGATTATATTTGGTGTGTGCAGAAAGTCAATTTACCGCGTTTGAAGATATCCTTTATATTTTTTGATAAAGTAATTACTCTGTATTTACATAGTATTTTACCAGCATTCGAAAAATGCTTACAGTGTTATTTAGTCTATATTTAAAAATATTGTCACACTCACACTACAAGTGACATTCATTTCTCCACGTGAGCCAGAGGCTGGGTGTCATAGTAACTGCTCGCAGGGCTTGCTGATGAACCTTTCGAACCTTCTTGAGTTTCATTTCACTCGCCTTCATGCATTTACCTCCTCATCCCTCTCTCTGCCCATCCCTATTCACATCCATTCACTCTCTCTTCCCTTCTTTTATTCCCTCTTATACAATCCTGTGCATTCTTCACCCATCTCTCCTTTTCCAGGTATCTAGGACCCATAATTGGCTTGGGTGACTCAACTCCCAAGATGGATCACCCACACTGAGTCTCCTCCTCCCCAGCCTTCAATATATCCATCTCAGACTGGCCGAAACAGACAACTTCCTCACCCGCACTCACTCCCTTCCTCATGTGCAGTCATCCATCCTCAACATCCAATACCTCCTCATTTCATTAAACTTTTACAATCACACTGCTGTGGTTTGGTCCTTGCTAGTGAATTGATTTCACTACAAAATTTTGCTGTTTTAAATCCTCGTGTAACTAGGCCTTTAATATTTGTACTTCTTCCACTCTACCTACCACTAGTTACCCAGTATGCACTTCGTTTGTAGTCAGCATGTACATTATATGTACACTTCTTTCTAAGCTGCAGTCTAAAGCATTATCCCATCCTCTAATTCAATACCTGTGCAGATAATATTTGATAGCAAACAAAACAAACCTGCCGTGCAGAAAATATTGCATCACATTTAAGAACCGAGTGTTGATTTTAATGTTACTGCACTGTATTGACTTTGCAGTAACTGGCAACGGCCTGCATGTGCTCAGCCATCCACGCTGACGTCCTGCTCTGCGGCAGCAGAAGTTTCTGACACCCTCTCACTGTTGGATAATGAAAAATGCATCTCCATTGATATCCTCTCTGTTGCAAATCTTGCATAACGTCGACTCTCCTGAACAAACCGTCCTCATTTATTTCTGTTATTCATTCTTTGTCCTACCTGGTCACCATTAAAATGTAATGCTGACAGTTAGATACCTCAACATCAAAGCTGCTGGCACCGCTTCTGCCCAAATGAGATGAGGCCTCCTTTCAATTAAAACCGACTCCTGACTGCTCTTTGTTGGGCTTCCTGTGTTCATGAATTCCCTGTAACCCTTTCATCACCTGCTCCTCATTAATTCACCTCACATCGATTTTACTGCATTTTATCTTCCTTCGTTCTCTGGTTTTCTGACTCGGGGTTACCTCATGTCAACAGCACAGTATGGCCGCAAGGATAATGAAACAGAGTGGTCACAACGTGCATTGTCCACATCCCATGCAAGAGTGCGTAACGTGGGCTCCACCTCCGCCACCACCAGTAATTCCAGCAGGTTGCTTTGCTTTGCTTTGCAAGGATTAGCATCAATGTACAATGACAACTGCGCTGAGGACAACACAGCTTTCTGTGTGCATATTTTTTTCCCTCCTTTCAAATTCATAAAGCGGTCCATCCATCTCTCTTTATTAGAATCCCTGTTGGACGTTTCCACTGAGGTGGACTGAGGCTTCGTGTTTAAAAAATCATCAACATTTGAGCCGATCTTTATTTGATTCGTCTTGCAAATAATGCAAACTGTTCCTTTCCAGACCAGCATCAAATGGCGATGGCCAAAGGTGACATTTAAAAGTAATCCCTGATAGGATCTTTTGTCTCTGCAACCTTTACAGAGAATCCACATCTGCTAGTGATTAAACGGCTCAGTAGCTTTAAGAATTAGTTCAGAATTATATTACTTTTTATTAATAGACTGCTCCCTTAGTCGCAAGAGAAAGCTATATCTCTGTAAAATGAAAAGGATGAATAGCCAACTTCTCAATTCAATTCTGAAATTTAATCAAATTACCAATTAACTGTATTAGCGGGGGGGCTACATGTTTAGAATTGATGGATCCCAGTTGCTCCTCTTCCTCAGTCTTAATGAAATGAAAGGCAAGTGAAGTCTTTTGAGAATGACCTTCATCTACTAATCTGCTAATTAACTTTGAATTAGACTTTGATGCTTAATTATTTACCTGCATATATACAGCTAAATATCCACTGATTATTGGGGGAGAGCATGGATAAAGATGAGCCAATTTGTGTACCGTGTCTTATTGAGAGGTCCTGCAGACATGACCACCTTGGCACAGCTACAGAAACCCAGGCAGCCATTACACCCATCCTCCCCCATCTGTCCCTCCATCCATCTCAATCCACCCATCCCCCACTTACCTCTGTGGAAACCCATGTGTCAAACGAAGGTGGGGGAAAAGCATTTTGGAAGAAGATGAAGGAATGTAGGGTCAAGATTTTGCGTCTACGCGTTATTTTTTATATGGACACACATCACATCACTGCTCATCCTGTGATGAGCTGACTAAGACATTTGATAATATCACGCCCATTCACATTCACATTGCCCTTTCTCTCATGTAAAATTCAGTTAAATCAATTTGTGAATCCATTTGTAACCATTTTATATGCATTTTGTTTTCTAGATAGCATATACATTTAATTTTGAAATGTCAATATTATATCAGCGAATGTGAAAAAGTGAAGTGTCTCCTGGCAGCATATTGATTTTGAACAGACACATGTGATGTTGGTATTAATCTTCGCATCTAACATTAAGTGATTAAGTATAAAAGATCATGGTTTGGGTTGAAATAAGCATGTTTACATAAGTTGAGTATATTACATACATCATGTAAGTTACAAACATTACATATGTGGAGTTGCATGCGTGACATTACATACATGAGTAGTATGTTACATGGTGCATGAATCCTGATCTCCTGATCTGAGACAGACATTCACTCGCAGTTTAATTTACTGTATTTTACACGCACGTCTGTTTTGCTGACCTCTTTTAGAGCCAGATTAATTCATATTCACATTTGCTTTGTGTTTCCTAATTTTCTTGGCAAATAAAGACCCACTCTTTTGAAATCTTAAACCTGGGTCACTGTGTCTACCTGCTGTGCCCTTTACACCACCCTGTCCACACTGATTGAGATGTTGCAGATTGGTCCTTTTATTTAAACATCTGGTGTCAAGTTTAGTTCCTTTTCTAATCAGGCAGCAGCAAATCAAAAGCTCAGCGGAAAACAAACTCTATTATAGAGCAGTGAGCAACAACTGTGTCCAGAAAAGCTGGACTCATCAACATTAGATCTGTTGTCTCTTTCAAACCTTTGTCATCCTTACTGTGTGAAATATAAAATAGAAAGAAAACAGACAAGCCAGAGTTGGTGCTTTGAAGTTTGAACTTTTCAGTCTCCTCTCCTGGAGTTCTCTGCATAAGCAACTCTCCCAAAGGATCCAATGTAAAACACCCACCAATACTGTTATTTAGTTATCAATTTTTCAACTTAAGTCTTCATTTTAGTTTTGACTTTCAACTGTATCCCTTCATCAGTGTCTGCAGCCTGAGGCTGGCCCTCGGGGCTGGAGAACTACAGGACTGCTGCAGCACCACATGAGGGGAGTTAAAGGAGCTTTCACCTTTGCAGCTTCCACATTGCCGGAGAAGAAACAGGCTGAGACTGCAGCGAGACACACAAGTAAACAAGAATGCATCTGGAGGACAAATGTCGTGCGAGAAAAGTGTCTGATTCTGCCTCACAGGAGTTGTGTGATGTTCAGAGGAGGATCACAGCAGCCCCTGACATCTAAAGATGGCGTTGTTGATTCCCGAGAGTCCTAGCACTGCTCCAGATCAGGAGGCAGATCCTGATGGGGGGAAAATGAATGCGTATGAATACATGTGGCTGTGATGTTGGATTTGGATGCATTTCAGAAAAGCACACCATATGCACTTGTCACTGAGTGGATAATCCCGAGATATGCGGGATCAAGGTTAATCTGTCGTTAAAAATGAAATGGATTCAGTACATATCAAGACACAATATCTCTCGCTCAGCATGTTTGTGGTTTTGCCAATGCAGCACATTTTGTTGAAGGGCGAAAGTCATGATGACTTACTTGGGAGTCCAGACATAAAGTCCACATGGATATTTTTTCCAGCACAGTATATCCTCTTTCACCTTTCTTTCACAGCTCTTCTTTTGAATGATAGAGTGGACCTTTGTAAGGATCATCTATCATTACATGGGATTACCATTTCTTTGCATGCTGGGATCTCTTAGGATTACAGGGAGATTACTTCATATTTTTAAAAGCCCCGTGCCAGATCTCCCTTTATCTTTTCCATCCGGCAGTTTTTGGTAAGATGTTGAATCTCCACCATCCTGAATCCTTGTCAGAGAATTCATTTTCACTTTCTCAGCATTAGCAAAACTTGTCCCTCTTCATTCCAATGATTACAGAGAACCTATTTTTAAGGACCAAATGAATATAATATATGTCACTGTTTACATTTTTCTACCAATTAACCAAACAAGCTTTGGAATTCCCTCTAGTCTCACATGTTGTCACTTGTGCTGTGTATCATTAACAATGCAGCAAGCTATAATGGGTAAATGTGAAGGTCATGTTCTGATGACATTGTCACTATAGAATTTACATATTACACGGATGAGAAGGAGGATAAAATTATGCATGAAATCTTGTCACCAAAAAGGCATGTGAAGCAAAAATAAAATAGAAAAAACTGAGATAATCCATTCCATGCAACTTAAAACTGCAGATTGGAGGCTGTGCAGAGCCAGTCTAGCCTTTCCTGCTTGCTTCCAAAGTGAATAAACACATCGATGCCTTTAAAGTATAAAGGCCATACTAAGGCAAGCAGTGCAAGCCTTATTTGTTTTCCATCATAAATCATTTAATCAGGTGCAAAGTTAGCATGACCCATAGTCAGAACAGCCACAATTATGAGGATAAAACGTGGGTTAAAAAAATTTAGTCTTCCTTTTTTTTTTTTTTTTTTTTGACTTTATAAAGAGCCAGACTGGCTGTTATTGGTTTCCCTCCTCCTCCAGTCTTCACGCTACATGAGGTCAGCTTTGTACTTGAACCTAGGTTCCTTTAAAGCTGACTGATCAGCATTTGTTTTAAAACATACTCATTTTCACTGTTTATATTCATATGAAAATAATAAATATCACATGTTCCTTAGTGAGCTTCGCAGGTGTTTGTAGGCATTTCCTTTGTACAGAGCTTGGCTAGCCTTTTTCCCCTGCCTCAAGTCTTTAGAAAGTAAAAAGGCTTATTTCCCAAAATGTTGAATTATCTCTTTAAAACTACATTGTTCCACACAATATTTAACCATTTCCTTTTCCTCTTTGCATCTCTCCCCCTCTGTCTTGATGGCCTATCATCTCCCACAGATATATCTGGTTTCAGGATTCACTGACCTCTACAGTTTCATCCTGCCACAGCTGAGAGATGATATAGATGTGACTGGTGAGGTGTGTTCACCAGCAATGCTGCAAAATTGGTGGGTATTGTCAGAATCACTTTTGGGAGTGGACTTGCTATTATCCAGCACCAGAAAAGGTTGGTCACCTTGAGGAAAGGTGAAATGAAAAGTTCCATTAACAGACTCTCACTGGCTTCCTGGTGCTGAGATGAATGGATTTTATTGTTTTTGTTGCCTTTTATTTTCACTTTTGTTAATCAGAGGTTTTTTCTTTGTCCTCTAACCACTTACTGGAGAGACAAGGAGGCATCTTGACACTTTATTGTCAGCGCGGATGCTACAGTAAATGTTAAATGTCTCTGGATCAATATTGTTGCCCATAGCTCTGTACTGTACCGGGTCTCTCACACTGCTCTGCTCATTAGAGATGTGTCTGACCTATAGGCTTACATCAGCTGACTGGCAGCAGATGGAGATACCTGTAAGCCTGTTTTCAGCACACATACAAACACACACACACACACACACACATACACACACAGATTGCTCTGCAGGTCATCAATCCAGCTCTAAAAGTGCAAAAACAGGATCTGGCTAAACACAATGTAATAAGACAATCTATCACAATTTAAAGGGCATTGTGTATTTTTTAATTTATTTATTTATTTATTTGTTGGCTTATTTTACAGACAAACTCATATTACTGACAAAATGGCTTCATCGCTGAACCTTTTAATAACTGCAGCCTGCGTGACATAACAGGCGAGAACAGAGAGTAGTAGCACCATCTGCAGGAGAGACCTCTCATAACAGCAAATGGCCATGGCAAGTGAAGAATGGGCAGAAATAGTGGAGAATTTTTATGTCTGAATATTGAGATTAAAGTATATGTGTGAAGTGAAATATATGAAGGGTGCCACCATCTAGCCTTATTGCTTATTCACAAGGAACTCGTCTGACTGACCCTCATTTCAAAGGAAAAACTACCACAAATGATTGATAGAAGACATGACTTCTCTTTCATTTGCAGAAAATTTTCAGGCAATTAGAGCCCCTTCTGAAATTTTACTTCTCTTTGAAAACAGCGCTGATGGATTTTCTGATGGATACTAGACACTAATTGTGGAGTAGACACAGACTTCTGTCTGAGAAGATCTCAACCCATCAGTGAGGAAATGGATGTCCTCAACTCCATAAGAGGCTGGAGGCGTGCTGCATGAACAGCAGCACACCGCTGACAGCTAAAGTAAGGACACGCAAGGTTTTAGCTTTGTCAAAAAGACTTCAACAGCATGACATCTGGTTCTCTGAACAGGTAGAGTGCTGGTAGGTAAATATACAATTCCAGCATGGTTTTAAGTAAACGTAGAAGATCTTTTCTGTCGAACTGTGTTTGTAATATTTCTCATGGCATGGGTAGTTAGCATGTCAGTTTATTTGTCATGTGTCAGTAGACATCAGCCTGTCTTCTCATGCTCTGTAAATATATATATATATATATATATATATACACACACACACACACACACACACACACACACACACACACACACATATATATATACACATATATATATCCAGATGCATTATGGGAAACGTAGACCCAGTGTTTTTTGGGATTGGTCCATACTTGGTCCAGACAACAAAAATATCCCAATAACTATTGGATGTATTCAATTCTAATGACCTTGGCAAATTGACATATATTGTATGGATTGCCATGAAATTTGAAGCACAAATTCATGTCCCCCTCAGGATGAATTGGAATAACTTTGGTGATATTTGACTTTTCATCTTGTGCCACCATCAGATCAAAATTTTAACTGTTCAGTAGTTTATGATCAAAATAAAGACATTTTCACCAGCCTTAGTTGTACTTCGTGTTCAGTGCTAATTAGCAAATATTAGCATGCTAACAAAATAAAATGATGAGCATGGTATACATTATACCTGTATTTTTTCAGTGTTATTAAATTTTGGTCAATGGTGTTCAAATTGAGAATGCAGATATGACATTTCTGGCCACCAACTTTGGATTAAGAGAAAGAGACACATCTTGGGAAAAATTTGATCACTTTGTAAAAGGATGACTAACTGTCTGCTGGTCGTAATAATAGACTACACTTGTTTAAGAAACAGCCCACCCTGACCAGAAAATGGCCATGTCGTTGGTCTGTACAAGTAGGTTATTACAAACTATATTTACATTTATTGAGTGGCAACAACTAGTGTTGCTTTCGTCAGAGAACGGGGCTGATGGGCGGCCAGCCAGCTTTGGTTGGTAAAATAAATATGTTGTGAATTCAAATCAGACCATCTTCCGTGTCTGGAATGGATGTATTCTTGAGTCTATAAGGTAACAATAATGTAGTAATAAGACAACCTTGTTTGAATTGTGAAATGGGTATGGCTAAAAGAAAATTTTGGTTTCGTCTATACCACTAGGTACTCATACTATATTGACTGGGTTAAATAGAATTGCATTACTAAAAAGAGACTAAAATACATTTTCATTGACTAAAACTAGACTAAAATGTCATCAGTTTTCGTCGACTAAAACTAGACAAAAATAGTCACGGATAATTCTGACTAAAATAAGACTAAAATGCTCAGACTTTTAGTCGACTGAAACTTGACTAGACTAAAAAGAGTATGAACGTGACTAAAACTAATAAAAACTAAAAGACAGCTTGACACAAAGACTAGACTAAGACTAAAATTAAAACAGGCCGCCAAAAACAGCACTAGCGACAACCTCTCGTGGCTGTAGTAATTATGACAGGAGCAAAGGAGGAATCAGGTGACATAGTGTAAAGAGCAAGAAGGTCTGCATTTGGATGAAGGTGGAGTGGATGGACGGCTCAAACAAAGACAGGGCTTTCATCCAGGAGACCACAGTCAACATTGAGTTTTTAGCTTGCATAATGGCTTTGTTATGTTACATTGCTGTACTTATTTTAAACCAAGCATAATGTTTTCCTGAACCTATTTAAGTGGCTTTATTGTCTAAACTTAATCAAACTGCTTGACGACAAAGGTCTCTCCACTGGTCATATATGTATTATATTGTTTTAAAAGCATTTACTTTGTGCCGAGGAGTTCTTCGCTGGAACATCCTTTAAACAAAAAATCTCCAAGGAAACTGTGCAAACATGATTGTGCAGAAAGATCTGTAGTCATTTGATTTCTCTTGTTGCAACTTTAACTCTTCCAGATTAAAAAACATCAAGATAGAGGGACATTGTTCAAAGTGATGCTGCAAGTCCAGTTCTGCTGTATGTGTGCTGCTTTATCTTCCTGGTAGTTAGGTGTGAAATCCTGCTCATCAGTGTCATGGGAGATAATGAGACCATGTGAGATCTTATTACCTTCCAGCACCGACAGTTTCATGCAGCAATAATTACTCCCACTGGCGGCTTGCTTATTGACGATGCCTGCCCAAAGTATCACTCTGGGACTAATGGTTTCCCTCCTTCACAAGGCAAACAATGGAATGAACACCGCTTCAATCAACTCCAAGTGATGGATTTAATGACAAAATCATTTTTCCTCCAGTTTATGGCAAGGGAGGAGCGACACATGCAAAATAAGATAGGTCTCCGAGGGGATGTGTTTGTGCGAGAGCCGAGCTGTAAACAAGTGCGCTGCTTTTATTTGCTGTGATTTCATTGCATTTGATGCTAAGTGAATGTGACCGAGCAATTGCTGTTAACTTGCAGCAAATGAAATGCATTACTATGTGCGAGCGCAGGTCTCTCATCAGTTTTCGGTGACGGCGTGATGTCTTTAGGGTCGGGGTGGAAAAATGAGCTCTATTGATTTCAGGGAGGCAAGAAAAAGGGTAAAAAAGCAAGCAGAGGGACTCCAACTAGCCTCAGTTGGATCATGAGTTCAACATGCAGTGACAAATGGACGGTGGAATGAGAAAGAACACCCTGAAATCAAATTGAGTATGGATTGTTGTGGCCTGGATTTATAGCTCCAGGGTATCCCAAACCTGGAAGTCATAAATTGATGCAGTTGAAATGGGGCGTCAGTGGGGGATTGCTGCTATGATTCGTTTACTGCGGGTGTCACCGACGGACAATACAAATGGCGAGTCATTGTTGTCCCACAACAGGGCTCGTTAATAGAATATACACAGACAGAAGTTAAAGGCCGTGACAAATCTGCCTCTGTGGGCCGTGTGGCTCGGGGAGGCAGGAAACAGCCACATATCTGCAACACAGCACAAGCACCACTCAGGGACACTGACACGGACACGGTGACAGCCCGAGTGCGACCAGTATGCTCAGCACGTAGAGCACTGTGGGTTTGCATTGGTCTTAGAGGAAAAATTAGGCAGTCAGACAGTCAGCTGATTTATAATAGGCTGATAAACTTCGGGTAATACACACAGAATCTGGTGCATAATTGACCAATAAAATACACTGGCTGTTTGTAAAAGATATTACAACTGAATGTACATGTTTTTATTTTGGTTGTTTTTAATGGACAATGTTAACGTGCCTTATTTTGAATAATCAGCGTGGTGATATTTTTGTTCCCATGAAAAGACCAAATCAACAATGCATTGATCCTACTAACACGTACTGCCCGTGTTTCCAAAGCCTGATATATCTCATTCCTCTGTGCCATGGTGTTCCATTGTTGTCCAAAACCTATTAAAAACACATCAGTAAACCACACTGTTGCACTGATTGACGTGTTCCATTATTAAGATGAACAAGGGCACTGTGGTTTATTTTCAGAAGATCCCACTTACAATACATTGTCCAGTACTCACTAGAGCACTAAAAGTGTATTAATCTACAACTGAATGCACAGCAAATGCACTGTTTACTCCTGTTTGAGTAATGTTTACTAAAACCTACAGTACCCAGCTGTCTTAGCCTGAGTCTTTTTTAAACATGAAAGTATGTATTTGTGAGGTGTTTTCAAAGATTTATGTCTTTGGTAGGAATCAGCGGACTAGTGCAGAGATGTTTTGTTTCTTCACAGAAAATCACCAGCCTTATACTTACAGCCTTTAATGTTGTTTCACTTGGAATAACTTGAACATTTTCACAAAACAGCATCTTTTATTTTTTCTATATCGCAGAAAATATGAATCAATATATCTTCAGATGTTAGTATTTGCCAGTTCTGTTCTATTTCTGTAGTTTCTGGCCATAAAGCAAATTGATTATGATAATATCTCATCTCGGTGCTGCTACACTGATACATGAAGCCTTCCAACTGAATCCAGCAGAGGTGATTGAACAGGTTGAAACCAAATCCCAAGTTTATCTAAAGCAAGTTAGTTAGGAAATAAATGGAACTGAAGGCAACAGAATTGTCTTTTATGATACTTCACTGTATTTTAAAACTGCATGGCCTGAGAGCTGTAATAAGCATAAATGGACACATCTGGACCAGAAGCGCTGTGAAATCAAATGGATATTTAAAACAAAATACTGGGTGATAATATTGTGTATAGAAGTGCAGTCTGCGGACCTGAGGATTTACGTTTTGTTAAATTGGGTGATAAATTCACTGTTCACTAATGGTTTCACTTGAAATTAAGGTTTTTAGAGAATATGCTAAAACATGGGATTAGTTTAAAACCTGTTTCACACAGAGGAGGATTAACCCACTAGAGGTGTAGGTGCCTACATGTTCCCCCAGGTTGTTTTGCTCTGACACCATCCAGGACCCTGTTTACTGTATGTTTGTTATATATGTGTGTTAGTTTGATAGTTTGATTAAACACCATGTATTCAACTCAACTGATTTTTCTGCTTTTTTTTTCATTTCCGTTACGATGAATGTTTTGAAAGTCTTCAACAGATTTTCCCATTACTGATTGTTATAACCATCTATGTTTGAACTATAACAAAGTATTGGTTTTACTCACATTTTGTCCCTTTACAGCCTACAGAACATAGGTATACACTGTGATCATATCTGCCATCTGCCAGGTCAAATATTCAGTTTTTAACACATCATAATACTCATATGAGTTCAGAATGTGAGTGGTTTCATCTTAAATGAACATGGCCTCGACAATGGCCAACCTCTGTAGCTGTATACCCTAAAAGTACAGTATTAAGAACTGCCTTGAATATTAACTTGATACCATGGAAGATCATTGAAGAATCTCTTTAGTTACTAGATGAATGTCAGATTTTTAAAAGTGCCTTTCCATTGCCTGAGACCAGTCTGTTACAATGGACGCTGAGTCTGAAAGGGTTCATTTAGTTTGAATTGGGGAGGGAAATGTCATAACTGAAGGCTAATATTACAGAATGAAATCAAGTAAAAAATAATTTGAAGCAAAAAGGAAATTGAAAGCCAGGGAACAAAATAGTAATGCAAAAGGAACATTTTTATTGTAACATCATATCTGTTATAATAATACTATGCTATATATATATATTTGTATTTATATTTTTACATGGGACACAAGCTACTAAGGAATACATACAGTACAGTCAGCAACATAGAAAAATATTAGAGTAGTATTGGCACAGATGAAGTAGTATTTACTGTACTTTACATGTTATACATTCAGCAAAAGAACAGGACAGAGAGAAATGATGATACATGTTCCTCACAGTGAAGTCAAACATTTTTTTTACATTCACTTCAAACACGCAAAGAGTGCTCTAGCAATGAGCAAATTGATATCACATCACTTTCAAACACATCCTCCTCCAGCCGCCACACACACACGCGCGCGCACACACACACACACACACGCACACTATACACGAACAGGACGCTCAGTAAAGGGCAATCAAATACAAAAAGGTTCAAGTCAGCTAGTTTTGAAGGTTGACAGCACTTGCAAGGATCTATTGGATTTATGGATCACCTCTGAATTCACTCTCACTTATTACAGCAGCAGAAATGCACAGATATATTTAGTCTTAAAAAAAAAACAACAAAAAAACCCACAATGCTCTGCCGAATGGAGTTCAGCTTGATGTAAATACAATTCTCTTTGATCTAACACTCCACCTTCAAATGAAACCTTTTACAGGACAGCCATCCATCTCACAAAACAATTTCAAACCTGTATTTGCCCTTGAAGAGGCCAATGTCAGTACCACAAACACTTCCCTCCGTCGATCCCCGCTGACCCTATTGAGTAAACACACATGGTCCTAAACGCAAACAAGCTAAAGCCTCATCCATATACAGTATGTGCGTGTGTGTGTGTGTCTGTGTGTCTGTGCGCTATGGGGAGGTTGAGAAATGATGCATGATGCATGGCAGCTCCTACAGATTGCTTACACAGCTTTGCTTAGTGGCTTTTTGTGAACAATCTTTGCGCCCTAAAGGAACCCATTTGATTAGAGTCAATCACAGTGACACTCTGCTTACCAGTGCCACAGTAACAGCCTGGAAACAAAAAAGAGCACTTTGCGATGTCACCTTTTGTACTCTTTGAAGACGACACAATGCTTGAATGGCCCTAACCGACAACCATGGTGAGTTTTAACAAGGATGCGACCTTTAGATCTAAAGAAGCAGTACATGTATATACTGAAAAAAAAAAAAAAAAAATAGCTGTTTAGATTTTGACAAGCTAGTGGAGGTTGATTCAAGGTTGTCAATAAAGTGCACTTGCCAACAAACCAGTGCAAAGGTTAAATATAGCTCTCTGTATATACATAACTACATATGCAGCAGATGCACAACCATCGCTGAATATGAGACATCTGTGGCAACACTATGATAACAGATCTCTAATGTCAGAATGTAAACATCATTTGATGGACAGCACAGTGATGAGGAAACAGGCCTCACCAGTATGCTGGAAAACGACATCTTTCACGTCACGCTTGAATGTGACAGCAAAGGTTGTGAAGAGAATATATATGTGTGTGTGTGTGTGTGTGTGTGTGTGTGTATATATATATATATCATACATTTATTTGATTTAGCCGATGAGATAATTAAAACATGGCACTGTACATGAGACATGTCCGCTCTGATAGAGGCTCCCTTGCTATCACCATGCATCATAATGAACTTGGTTTATACAAAATGACAGTGTGTGAGGGAGAATCTTGGCAGTGGGTCCATATTATGCAAAACCATTCAGTATCCCAGAAAACAAAACCAATGACATCCTGATTTACACCATTTAAAAAAAGAATGAATTTCAAAGTGTCTTACAGAATCTATCCTTGTGTAGACAATTTTAATCTACAATTTGAAATGGCTCATTAAGAAAGTAAAGGTCATTAGACCATAAGATTGGACTGTATAGTCATGGACGATGTGTTTCTTTTTCATTTATGAATGCCTATTTCCTATCAATTATATGAGTAAGCCTGTTTTCTGTCTTCCTGTCACGCGATTCAAAGAGCAAAATGGATATTAGTCATGTAGTTGAATTGTGTTACAATGCTGTAGATTTGCTTTATTACAGTTAGTAATACAGAAAAAGAATTGGCCATTTTCTAAACCACCTCCCCCGACAGCAATTGTCCAATCATAGTCTAGCAACTGTAACTATGCACAACAGGCCTCTCACACTTTGGATCTGTCCTGCTCTTTATGGGATTTGACGGAAGTTAACAGTCCAGCAACCTAAGTAACACAACCAAAGATTTTAGCCTGCGATTGCGAAGTCCTCATCCAAAGGCCTTTGTGTTTTTAACATTAAAGTGCAAACATTCTGCTTGACAGTACAAACACATATGTTAGCAAACCAGCAAAACAGGGCTATGTTACAATGAAATCTTACATTTTTCTGTAATGTAGTGCAGTCAGCTGGAGAAAGCAGTTCCAAGCAACATGTGTAGCTAGCATTAGCTAGCTCGCTACAGCTGATAACATCTGCCAGGGACAGTTGTCAAATAGAGGACCCACTGTTTCAAGAATTACTTTGATTGTATTCTGCTACAGTTATTATTATAAACTGTACGCTGTATGTGCCATGCGCGAGTATGGAAAGATTGACAGGCACAGCAACAATGACTTAGTAGGGCATGGTTAGGCAAATGATCAGTTCATGAATCTAGTCAATCAAGCCTTTAGTCAATCAGTGCAAACAATTAAAAAGTGAAGGCTAACACAAGGAGAGCCATTGATATCAAGATCCTGTATTGCTCAGTTATGCTGTAGCCTTATGCTTGCTCTTCATGGTCATTGAGTTAGGTTGAACTGATGTACAGTTAAACATAAGTAGATGTATGAAAGAACAAATATCCACGATGCTGAATTATGGGCTATGTGGGGTAACACTGCCTCGATTGTATACTTTATAAACACTCTGATTTTCATTTGATAGATTGGTTAACAACACAACAGATCACATTTAGATGGACACTTACACTGTAGACACACATAAGCAGATAAAAAATAAATAATTTAAACAATATATTCATTTCTGTATAAAGGAACATCCATGTTTTGTACAACAAAATACTTCATGTACATTTAAGGGGATAAATTCTGCGCATCTATTGCCTCAGTTCTTAAGATAGTTTAAGACTATCATCTGTATCATTAACTCATAAAGAAGAATTCAATCATCCAGGCTCTAAACCAACTCTAAAGGGAAAGTAGTTAAATGCTTTCGACCACAATTAGCATCTGTTAGTGTTCTGGCTGAGAGGTTATTCATAAGGCCAACAAAACATCTACAATCAATCCTGTGATAGATGTTTTGTTTTGCATGGCTACACGTCAAACTCAGACTTCTGAGTTAGCAGTTTAAACAGTCAAAATACACTGATCTTTTAATAACAGCTGCTAGCAATCCTAACACATGGAATATACAGGCCTTGCCTCTTTGATACCAGGGATTATATACATTGAATATACTGTACAAAGTGAAGGTAAAGACCTTATCCTCCAAATCAGCTCTGTTAGCCATCAACAGGTTCTGTCCTGTAAGCACCTTTATTTGAAGTAGTTCAGCCCTGCCACTAAGAAGAACTTCTCCAGGAAAAGCTCAGAGTCCAAGACAGCGATGTGGGCGGCACGACCAATCAGAGTGTTGGCTGTGTTGGGCAGAGCGTGGAACACATTCTGCCGAATGAGTCGACACTCTTTAGCCTCCACAAGTGGCTGCAGGAGGTTGTTGATCATCTCAGTGTACACAGGCCCTTCAGTGCAAAAATGAGGAAAGTTCTGGTAAGTCTGGTAAGTACTATGTACGTGATACATCTTTGAATTCAAATGCCAGCCAAGAAATACTATAGTTTGTACATACATTAAACAAGATATAATGTGTTAAATAGTGAACTTTAGGTGCTAGCACCAGCATAATATTATGTTAAGGGCATGTTGACCACATGCTCACATATGCCTAATTGGCTAGAGTTCTTTACGTTTGGAGGAACTTGATCGATTACTAGCTGTGATCAGCATGTGCCCTGGAAATTCACTAACTCAATTATGTAAAAACTGAGACATATGCTGTATGTTCTTTTCACTTATCAGGCGTGCTGATCAAGAGGACTCCCAGAAATGTCCAATCCAATTGAATCCACTGAATCATTTAAAACAAAACAGTAAGGAAAACTGTCAAAAATGTAATGAAATGTATTTTTAGTGATGCACTGGTATAATAAACTGACCTGTTTCTGTGTGGATTCCTTATTTAGTGGAGTGAGTATTGGCCAGACATGACTAATCTACACTGACTACAGTTCCTTTGTTCTAAAACTGTGTTGTCACAAAAATGTAACAACGCAATTTTAGAACCCAAGTGTCCCCTTATGATGTGGTGCTGTAGTTAAAATAGAAGAAGAAATGGTGTGTCACTGTCTGCAGCCTCATCCATGTTACACTTAAAGTGAGCTGACTTAACTTTTGTTGAACAGCAGCCACTGTGGCCACATGTGGCAATTACAGGATAATGGTATATGCTGAAAGAAGGTTGTGCTACTTTATTTGCTTGTTGGAAAGAGCCATTCTACTGACAGACTACTGAGTCAGCAGACTGACTTACTGTCAGTTACACAGCAATATCTATCTGAAGCTCATGGCATTTAATTAGTCTCAAAACCCCTGCACATAAAAATCAGGCACATAACTGAAGTGCACAGAACAGTATCCGCAAGCGGCAAAGCATCTCATGAGGGAGCATTTCTACTCCTTATGCACACATAAGGTGTCGCGAGCACAGGGTTGTGACCAGTGCAAGCTTCTCTTCAACTGATCAACATTCACTCACCCGTCAAGTTGAGCTTTGAGACTTTGGAGGCGAGGAGGGAATAGATGCTGGCTGATGTTTCCTATCCTTTGAATGGTCACTTTCAATACCCACTGTCTCTAGCTTTCCTAACATCAAATAGTTAGCTAGCATTAGGCCTATAGTGCAATACAATAAACCAAATCAGTATCTTCAAATGACATTAAAATGGGATCGCTTAAAGAGATTTTAAAGGCTACTTGCTCCGACATGGGCTACGTGTCTCTCAGACATTTGCATGTTTTCATCTGTGTTAGTGATCAAGCCAAGCAGCCAATCAAAGCTCCTGGAACTGTCTCTTCCATCCTTGCCTCCAAATTATGCTCGACTGCCTGAGACATGCAAATCTTGCAGGACAAAGACAGGTGCAGTTGGGAGCACTAGGCACCACAGCTGCTCTCTATGAGCTGTAGAAGCAAAATGCTTGATGGGAAATAAGTCGCCAGTAGGTCAAGCTGAGGGCTCATTAGGAGTTGTGCCACTTGTGCCACTGATACTGGTAGCACAACCATTGTAGTGCTACCATTTGTAATCATTCATTACAAATGGTCAGGGAATAATATTTGCTGTTTGTCCTATAAGTGCAAGTTCTAATTATGTGTACATCCATATTGTGGAATATAATAAATAATAAAAAAAAATCTGTCAACATCTTCAATCAAAAGTAAGGGGGTGGACTGACAGCACTAATAAATAAGTAAACCTGGTTTGCCTTTTATAATAGTTGATGTTGCATATTAGCTTGCTGTTTTTTTGCTGGACCACAGCTGTCATATGTAATGCTGCACTACCACCAATTGGTTATTCAACTTAATCTTAACTTAGCTGGTGCCTCACTACTGCATTTGCCTTTTAATGGTACACTCAGACACTCCAAACAGCTTTGAACATAATCTTCAATCGTGCCAGCTGGCAAGTCAAAAGGGCAGGTCATCGAGCGTTGCTGCTGCAGCCTTCCGTCACCCTGCAGCCTCAGTGCTGTACTACCTCCTTACGGATCGTGAATACAGCTTCATTAATTTCTCTGTCAGTCAGGGCTGATATCGTTCCAATTCGTTCAGCAAATCACTCAATCTGATCTAAAAAAGCATAGGAATTGGCGTTTGACTCCATCTGTTCAGCTACAGCCAACATATCTACCATTGTAGCACGCAAGATTTCATTAAGATCTGCACCAGGTGCTGCCATCTTGACTTAAGCAAAAGCTGTTGATGGATGTTGACTGTTGATGGATGAATCTGACAGATTTTTTTATATATTACACTATGGATAAATGACATTAAAAACAGATATATGAATGTGTGAACAAATAAATAAATATATGAATGAATACAATTATATAATCATTTATTTGTTCTTATGTTTTGTTTTGGCCCTTAAAACCCTCCACTGTCGATATCATACAGCCTACAGTATAATAAAGTGCCTGCTGAAGAATTCTGCTTCAGAGGAATAATTGCCTACATCTAAAAACACAGCAGGTCAGTTCAATTAAGGCAGGGAAGACAGACACACGGTAGCAAATGATTAGCATAAGTTATTATTGACCACTGTTTGGTGTTTTACCACTGTTGCCATCAATGCTGCTGCTGTGTATAATCTTCATTTGATTTGAATTTTATTCTTATGCTTTTATTTCTTTATTGTATCTCTGCACTTCTGAATGTTTGTTTGTTTCTATATCTTTATTCTTATTAACAAAAAATAAACCATGAACATGTTTGTCACACAATTTAAGTGATCTGTAAAGTGAAGTCATCAGTCAAGACATGATATCAGACTTTTAAATTTATACTGACACTGGCAGTAATTAGTTCCACAGACTGTGTTAAGCATGTCTATACCCATTCAATAATAATGCTATTTATATTTCATCATCTTCAGCAATGAGGAACATTACTTCAGCCATTGCAACTCAGAGCTGTTCCTCAAGATACCATTCTGTGCGCTTATATTACATGCATGCACCTGGTTTTTACTGTATGTGCGTGGGTTTCAAGAATAGTTGAACACCATAGAAGCTTGATAAAATTAGCAAACATTAGCCACCACTACATGTCATATCAGAGCAAAAAGAGCTGTAACAGTAAAACCAAAGAGTGTAGGAACTGAGCAAGGGTCCACTTTATTGCTTCTGATTTAACTTTTAATTTGGAAGATGAATGATGTGTTAATTCTTTGTTCAAAAATGACATACTGTCACTTTAAATGATCCCAGTTCCACACAATGATGTTTTCAGATACACTACTATAGGATTGGTACTCAGTGTTCGCGCAGCTATTTGAAGAGTGGAATTGTTGTTCTGAAATATTGAAAAGAGAAGAAAAAAGCATCAAATATAGCAGTAATATATGCACTTCTGACCTGTTGTCCTGTCTTTCAGAGCAGTTTTGCACATCTCTATTCTAGCAGAGTGGAAAGGAACATAACGGTCCTGTGGAGATGCCACCAACACCACGTTCTTGAAGAACTGCAGCCCTAAAAGGACGCAAAACAAACGAGTAAATGAGGCGGCAGTGTGTGTGTTTGTGCGTGTGTGTGTGTGTGAGAGAGAGTGAGAGAGAGAGAGAGAGAGAGAGAGAGAGATGTGGAGAGGGAGGAAGACAGAGGAAAGGAGTGAATTGGTTGTAAAACGCAAAGTACAAACACAAAGTACAAAGACAGGCTTGATACGATAAAACTGCGTTTTTTCTCAAGTCTCCTGTCACTGCGCTTTTAAGAGAGTGCAGTGGTGGGTTTCCAATGACAGGGTTTGGATCATTTTGTCAGCCTGCCACAGTGCTGGAGGGGTAAAAAAGTGTTTTCAGGCTTATCTTCTTCAAGCCTGTGTGACAAACGACTGCTTTGTTCCACTCACACAGTGGGGAGGCCTCACAGGCCTTTCTCAGTTCGCTGGCAGGGGTTTGAGTGTTAGCGAGCTGACACATACAGAAATTTGACAAAAAAGACAAGATGACAACATTTTCATGAATATTTGAATAGACTGTCTTTCAAATAATGGTCTTAAAAATGAGGCAGTCAATATACTGTCTCTGTTTCAAATTTGCCCGCTTTCAGTTGGTACCTGGTTTCTGACTCAGAAGATAAAGGAATGTTTTCCGCGGATCAGCGTGATCTCTGAAGGTGAGCTGCAGCAGGGATCCTGATTTCTTCAGCTTCTGCATTAACCACAGACCTAAGCAACACACGTATAGATGATATTCTCAGATGAAAGACCAGATGCTGCTGAGGAGCACAAAACATCGAAATGCAGTGCTGCACAGCATTGTGAACACAGCACATCTGCACTGTGTGTTTTTCCCACAGCTGAACGGTGGCCTCACCTGTGCTGACCAGTGTGCTGTTGTTGTACAGCGTTCCCAAGTGTGGGCCAGACAGCGAGAGGAAAGTGTGCAGCTTGGGCAAATAGCAGCGGAAGCGAGGCCTCGTCAGCACAGAGCGGATGATGATGTTCCCCAGAGAATGGCCGATGAAGCTGTTGGCCGAAGACAAACAACTTTCAGAGAGATAAACTTGCAACTTGAGTGGGTGGCTGGAAAAACAGTGCCTCCAACGCTGCTGACCTACAGTACGACACTGTGCAATATCTTATTATAGACTCTTCTGTGAGTAGGAAACAGTTCCAGTGAAGGCTATTTGGTGATTTCGCTACAATATTGTTAATTACAGAAAATTCATTAGCTTGTTTAATGTTTAAACACTGTCAGAAGCAATGACAACGTAATGATACTAACACAGAGGACATACCATACAAATTAATAGTATCTTTCCAGCAGTGGGAAATACTAGATCCATGAAGCTATGCCTGTCACTTAATTTAATTACTGTACTGTTACAGCTCTACCCAAAATCCCTCATCACAATGTCTGCTCCTTCTCATCTGTCTCCTACCAAACTAAATATAGAAGACATGTGGAAAGAACCAGATGCTTTTGTGGCAGTCCACTGCTTTTGTCTTTGATGCACAACCTCTAGAGAATACGCCACAATAAAGAAAGATAACTAACTTGGGTATAAACTCTTACAAAAAAAATACTAAATTGGCACATTGAGGGCAATTAAGCAGCAAGATGAATAGCTTAATTTGATCAGAACTAGGCAACACACTGCTGCATAAAAGAGGTCAGTCTGTGAAGTGAAAGTCAGAAACTTATTGGTGCTGTATGACAAGAGTCTTTCATCAATTTTGAGCCACTTATCCATTCTGAGTTTGTACAGTCCATGTATTATCATGAAACAGTGATTCTCATACGTTCAGGCACTCATGCTGAATCCTAGTAGCAATGTTCAGTCTCTGCTGCCATCTACTGACCAAAGAAAATGCTGCTTAAGTTGATGATCGTCCCTGTCCTGACTTTACCGAATCAATCACAAGTACATTTGTTAATGTGTGTGTTGCACAGTATTAAAGCTCAGCGTCTGACCTTATCCTGCCAATGGTGAGATTGTACAGCTGGATATGCTGAATGATCTCATCCAGCAACCTGTCTGTCATGGTGTCGAAATCTGCAAACGTGTCGATCTGCAGGGAAATGGCAGAGAAAAGCACAGCAGTCAGCGCTCTGCAAATTGCCTTAAAGCACTTTCAGAAAATGTGACTGTACAGGTTATCAATTTGGTCCCATCGTCTTCATCTACAAATGTACCTGGTTCCTTTCAGACATGAGGAAGTCCAGCCTGGATCCTGGCAGTCCTAACTCAATAAAAGTCTTCACCAGCCGAAGGTCTGCGCTGTTTCCTGGAAGCAAAGAGGAAATTACACACACGGTTTCTGGCTCAGCTCTTATGAAGACTGCCCATTAATCATTTAAGAGACACCTGGAACCAGTTTTGAGGAATTAGTATTCACAGACTACATAGTGCAAAGTGAAATTTTAATTTTGTAGGACATACTCTGAGAGACTTCATTACATTTACAATGCTAATAATACACTAAAATCTAAAAAAAAAAAAAGATGTACAGTTTCATGCTGTGTCAATTTAATAACTATTACATTCTGGCAGTGGGATTGGTCTGCAGTGAACCAGAATATTCAGCTGTATGCAGACTCACCATCAAGCCCGTGGACACACACCACAAGGTGTATACCATCATCAAACTCCTCATCGTCCTCCTCAGGGGGGAAGTAGGGCAGATCTGACGCCAGGAGAGGAAGGTCGCTGTACAAGCTGGCCTGAAAGCTCAACTCTTTGAAGAGCTCCTCTTTGGCTTTGTAGAAACTGGAAAGAAGGGAAATGGCATTTGGAAAAAACAAAAGAGATTAGAAATAAACTGAAAACGAACTTTCCAATAATGTGCAACAACAAGCAAATAATGCACAATCTTAGTTACATATACAGGGATAAAATGCTAATCTTTAAGATTTTGTTTTACTCAAATAAGTTATAACACAAACAGTACATCTGTCAGAGGTGAATCACTCAGACAATTTCTCCCTTTGTTCCAATATATAATGGAAAACCTGCCATGCAATTTTGTATTTGATTCATTTCAGTTCACACTGCCCACCTCCAAGCCAACCAAGGCTTCTACAGAAGTCCCACAGACCTACAAGTAGCTTCTCTAAGTTTTATTACCCTGTCATCCTGCCAGGTTACAGATTTTAGCAGCAGAGAAGTCAAAACAAATCCGATTTCAGTTCTTGTACTTTCAGCTAATCATGATGGATTTGTCTGCACTCTTTGATGTGATTTAATACACTCAGGAGGCATTTCACCTCGTCTTGACTTCCTCGCTTCAAATTTGCCCTCACTTCAGTTTGTTATGCTCGGCTTTCCAAGTATGAGAAACTGCCAGCTTCTTGCACCAGATGTCAAGAGCCGTCTCCACATACCCATAAAACCTTGTGTTTTGGCCTTATTTCCTGTAGTTGGTGTGGATTATGATCTCACTCCTACAAAGTTTTCCTTGCAAGAGGGCTTGCATTTCCTGAAACATTAGTTACTGACTCCCAAGTCAGAAAGGCATTATTCCCACCTGCCTGTACACAAATAAATAACACATGTGAACATGCATGAATGCATTTTTAATGTCCAACAGAAATTACAAGGGCCACCCCTTTTTGCTGTGAAAAATCAGTGAAAAGTGTTGCTGTTAATGTTTTTTAATTACTGAACGGAGCAAAAGTCCCAGGAATACACCTTAAGCCTCCAAACCCTTAAGTTGGCCTGTGTAGGTCTATGTGATTTTGGTCTGAACTGACCAATATTGATATTTAAACAATATTTAAATATATATTTAAACAATTTCCCCCGGGATCAATGAAGTATATCTGATTCTGATTCTGATCTGATTCGTGGGTAAGTTTAAGCTGTTCACAGCTACAGTTGATTAGTTGTTTTGCTATCTTGTCTACTACAATCAGCACTTTCCGCATTGCAGATATTTGAATGATAGCTTGTTCAGCAAGATGAGGTGCAACAAAAGACATATGTCTTTGCTTGTATGTAAGAAGGATGCATTAGCTAGGAGCTAAGGTGGGCTGCAGTCTGTGGCTCTTTTTGTGTTGTGAAGCTGCCTGCTGGCTGTTAGTCAGTGTCATTGTCTGTCAATGCAGATAGAGATATAATGACATTCTACTTGCTCATGCACAGAAAACAATTTACTAACACTAAGTTTAGCTAAAACATAAACTCACTTTAGCATCCGTTCATTGGTCTCGTCATCCATGTTCAGGAGATTGACTGAAGACGAGGAGATGATACCAAAGGAGCCCAGCGGCTGATGGGTGATAGGTGAGGTAGCCTGGCGAGCGGACATTCCACTAATAGATGGAGAGTCTCTCAGAACAGAAGAAAAGGGCAGGCAGGTTGGTGCACAGGACACTGACATATTCACCACCTCCACCATCTTCTTATTCACAAAGGCCAGCCCTGAGTTGGGGATCTTAGAGGGCTTAGTCTGGCAGTCTAAAGGCTCTTTCTCACTGGCTGATATCCCATTCAGGTCAACAGGTGATGTGATATCAGTGACTATCAGCCCTGTAAGGTCACTCGGCCTCTGCGTGGTGGCGGCATTGTTGGGCACATCATTGGAGTGTTGAAGCCCTGAAGGCTCTACAGGTGTTTGGGAGGGATCCAGACCCTCCTGGTCTTCAACAGTAAGCGGTTTAGTCTGATGGAAACTTTGGCACTCATCTCCACTGTTAATTCTCTCCTGATCTGCTGCACTTTTATACACACATGGTTTGCTTCCACAGCTGCAGGGCGCTGCTTCCATTTCGACGAGATGCACATCGTCCACTGAGGCGCTTACTTCACTGATGTGTGTTTGATGGTTCATATTCTCCCCCTGGCTGCCAATAACAGAGCTTTCCTTCACATGAGGGCTTTCTACAGACTCTTGTAAAAGCAAGACTTCAGACGCACCACTTAACACGGACTCAGTTGTGTATGTCTCTGACAGGTGCTGTGAAAAGTTTGACTTTTCAGAGTTAGTATTATCCTTGAGAATATGGCCATGACTTGTTGTTAAACTTGGATCTAATTGAGATGATTCAGATTGCTCTGAATCCAGGTTACTATTTAATGAAGAGCAGTTGATTTTAAAGGAATCCTGGTGTTGCACTGAGCTCCTAGTGTCTGTTTCCTGGTTGAGCAGCACATGGTCCTCCTCAGTGTCTTCTGGGCTACTTATTTGTGGTGCAGAGACTGACTTGGTCAGCTTGCTGAGCTGCCTCTGCTGCTGGTCCTCCTCATAGGGCAGGGAGCTAATAGAGGTGAGTGAGGCCTGTATACCTGCACTTGGAAGGCTGCCATTGCTCTCCATCTGCAGACCTTCCAGAGAGCTGCGGTGGACCGGGTGGCGACACACTATTTGCTGTGGAATCTCCCGTTCGCTGGAGAAGTCTAGAGGAGGTCGGCCTCGCAGTGCAGCCTCCAGGGGCCAGGCCACCGAGCTGGGCTCACTCTCAATACCTGAGTCAGAAATAACAGAGGACGAGCGCTTCATGATCTTGGAGCCGACCAGACCTCCACGGTGAGTCATATCTTTTCTGAGATCACCGGGAAAGGAAGGCATAACTGGATGCGCATAGGCAGTGGGTAGGCTGATGAGAGGAACATCCTCACTCTCATCATCCATGGAGTGATTTAATGGCATGGCAATATCAGATTCCTCTTCATTGGTTTCACTAACATTGCTGTCATTTGTGGCATCATGAAGTTGGATGGTATTTTCTGTTACATGATGACCAGGAGACTTATCACTGCTCTTATTACAGACCATGAGGGGATTGTGGTTGGAGGAGAGAACCAGGACTTCCTCTCCTCTATCTGGATCCACATCACAAGGCTCAACTGTAATGTGCGTCAAGCCAGAATTGCAGTTCTTTTCAACCTGGCATTGCTTTTCCTCTGGTTCCTTCAAGTTTACTCCCCCTGCAAGAGAGGATCCAGCACTGTCCTCACTACGAATGAGGTTCTGGGTACTTCTGATGTTGGTGCTGGTCTTACTCTGCTCTGCTATGAGTGAGACATATGTGGGCAAGTCCATACAGTCATCGTTATCCAAGGGATCCTGTGGTATTGCTGGTGATCTAGCTCCTTGGCCGCTTTCAAAAATCCCAGTGGCAGAAGTGGTGGCAGGATCTGAGTTGGTCTGCCCATCAGTGGTTGGCACATGTGATACCCACTCTGGAAAGACAAAAATATTGCAATTCTAGAGTAAACCTTTAGTCTTGAAAAGCAACGATCAGTGATTAGGTGTAAATAAGTTTCCCAATGTGATACTATCACAAAACTTGGGGCCAGATTTGATACAAGTACAGCAATTCAATTTCTTGTGATTTTTGTGAACTTTTTTAACACTACATGATGGGAAAAGTTGAATCATACTGTTCTAGTGACTGTGTATTATGAGTCATATCTACAAAAACAATGCACACCACGTCAGTAAATCTGACTTTTATTTCAGCAGCATCATTGTTATACTGCATATAAAAGTGGTAAAGAAAATACTTTTCGAAGTAAACTGCTTTAGTTGCTCCTGTTTATCAAGCTAGCACCATAAGAAAATAATTTTAAAAAATATGATGTTAGACACTGAATAGAGCCCCTGAAATATGCACACAGCACAAATCTGAGACTTTAAATTAACATCCTTCACATATGAAACTGAACTTGGAACTGTCCTTTCAAAAGCCTGGGCTTGACAGCATATAAAAGTGGTAAATAAAGTAGATAATAAAATGAATAATAAATATATTCTCTTTGAAATAAAGTGCTCCATTTAGCATCAAGCTTGAGCTATACTTCTGCTATACTTCCTCTTATGGCATGCAATGTCTGCACGACATGGTGACTGTATTTATAAACCCACTGGGAATTTTTGAGCAGAAAAGCATGAGCAGATGTGTTGTTTTGTGATAAGCATGTGAAGTAGAACAGATCGTTTGTTAAGATAAGTGCTGGCTCATTTCTGTTTGTTATTATGTGTTAGCTTGTTATTTATATATTAAATCGATTCAGGAATCAAAGAATTGATTTAGGAATTGCACTAAAAAAAAGAAAAAAGAATCACGTTACTTCCCTATCCCTGATATTCTTTGCCACATTTTGTCTTACCTGTTTGTGGAGACTCCACATATCTGTCTTCAAAGATGATGGGCAGGCTGTTCCAGTCTCCATCGATGTCCAGGCACTCAACAGGTAAAGGAGGCATCTTGGTCAGGTAGTCGGAGCTCCGCACTTCTGCAGCTATCTGGCCATGTCTGTTGATTCTGAATCAGCAGAATAAGATAATAAATACTAAAGTTCTCTCCATTCATAGAATAAATGTTTCTTCTTCTAAGAAGGCTGTCACTTACAGTTCCTCTTGAAAAGTCAGAGACATCTCTTTGGGGTGTTCAGTGAAGAAGTATGCCTCTGAAAACCTCCTGACCTGGTGTTTCCAGAAATAGACAAAGCAATTTTCACCTTGGTGGAGCCTCAGTCTCATCTTTAATCTCGTCACAACACAAGATCCACAAAAAAAGATTGAAATCACTTCTTCCGGTCTGTGACACGAGCTTGCTCCAAAAGCTTTCTCCTTCTCCAGCACCGATTAGGGATGCATCATCCTTGAACGTCAGAAACTGTGACAGTCACATCACCAGGAACACTATTTCTGGTGTATTTTCATCCCACAATAATTACAGAATAAGTGTTAATTGAAATCCTAACTCGGCTGGTGGGTGGAGGCATGACAGTATCCCCTCAGGGTAATCTAATACCAAAGCAAACATGTTCATTATTTTCAGACAACTGAGACGAAACAGTGCCTCATAAGAGAGCCTTGAGAGCTACTCCACTGTGAAGCTCATATTCATATTAAACAGCCCAGTGGTTAGATAGAAATTGCATTGGAAATTATATTATCTTGCTCAGCTGGGTTTAAGCTACTGAGGCCTAGAATGGCATCTTATCATTTCGCTAATTCCCTTTGTAGCACTCACAGATCACTGGGATTCTCCAAAGCCGTAATTCTGACCTTTGACTCAAAATTCATTATACCCTGGTTCTGGTCCAACATGGACGTGTCTTTGTCATAGCAACTGATTTAAATGTTATTTTTACTATACATGTATACCCAGAGATCATTTTAGTGTAGTGAAAGAAAACTGTATTCAATAGCCTGTAAAACCCTTAAGAAAATTGGTCCCAATATGCCTTCAGGGGCTGCTTACAGAACTAAAATGTCAATAGTTATGAAACCATTGTGATTGTTCTGTAGTATTTTTGTATTTTAGTGTGGGTGTTGGGGATGGAAATGGCTAAATTTAAACGTATCAGCACAAATCACCATCATTGCACTCTAATACAGAGACTGTCTGGGTGGTGGCTCAGACAATGCACAGTATGTTGACGTTGGAGCATTGTATAAGCAAGCACTGCAGCTCTCACCCTGAGCGTGTGGTGTTCCTGGGCCAGGTAGGAGAGGATGTGGGGGCTGAGCACAGCGGCCTCCAGGAAGCGGCTCCACAGGGAGGCCAGCTGGGAGCAGAGCTGGCTCACATCTCTGCTGATCTGCTCCGCCACCTTCTCATGGCCTTCCTGCAGCTGATGAGGACAGAGAGGGGTCAGAAAGAAAGATATTCCTACAATAGTAGGCTGAATGCATTAGTGATCGCAAAATACATTTTGCATCATTCTATCATAGGATTCTTGGTTTCTCTGCTAACATATTTATACTTACCAACAATGGAGTGTCTGCAGTCTGTTTGACTTTGGATCATTGTAGAAAACCCCAGTTAAACTCATTAAACAATCAACCCCTGCTGTTCTCTGTGTGAAAGGCTAATAATAAAAGCTTGCAACATGTTTCAAGGCTTGTTTTAACACTTGAAAGCCATGATTATTTAATGTCTCATTCATCTATTTATGACTTGCAAAACAAATTGTTTTTTAAAACTTTTTTAATCAGCAAAGAAAATATGGTAATCACATCCATCATCTTAAGCTAATGGTTCATTATCATTATTTAAGATAAAATCTGCTTTCTTACAGTCTAGTAAAAACAAATAATTCCTCCCTCAGCATTCATTTTTGAATTAATCTGAATTCCTCTTCTCTTGATTAGCACAAGAACAAAAAATAGATCTTTTTCAGCCATAAACATCGAGATTAATCCATTACAATTATCATCATTGGTGCACAGAACTCACAATTTTGCAAACACAACTGAACTTTTTTTCCATACATGGTGCCGCAGGTAGGCCAAAAATTTTTTTTTTGTTTTTTTGTTTTTGTTTTTAAATGAGAACAAATAACCTTCAGTAACATCAACATGGAAAGACACAAACACATGCCAAGTCCTAACAATGTGGATGTAACAATAGTGTTACAATTCATGCAGTGAAAAAACTATTTAACTCGTGTTTATCACCAGACAACAGAAACTTGTCTTTGACAATATGTGGATGAAGTTTGTTGAATGAACCTACCTGTAACTCTATTGTGAGCTGATTCAGAGTTTCTTCTACAGGCACCACCTCTGTGGAAAAAAAAAGTTATTTGCAGAGTGTAATGCAAACTGTACACTGTGTGTACTAGTGATAAGAAGTAAATACAAATTCATCTTTTCAATACTAATTAGGACCAAACATAAGAATAATTTAAAATCTTGAATAAAAACAAACATGTAAAATACTGAAGACTAAAAACTCTAAAGGTTTGACGATGGACAAACTTAACAAACCAATCTTTAAAATAATTAAACTTAATTAAATTAATTGTTATATGTCATAAAATCTAACTGTGTACTCTTAACTAGTGGTGGAAAGTAACACAGTAAATTCATTCAAGTACAGCACAATATTGGGGTACTTTTACTTCCCTTAACAGTACTTCCATTTCCTGGCACCTACAACTTATACTCCACTATTTTTATTCAACAGCAACTTTTTACATTACATATTACAGTTTTCATCCAAAATATATGTTGAGCTGATAAAATATGATGCACTACTACAGATGAAACCTCCCAACAGTATATTAAATGTAGCTCACACATTAATGTGTCAGTAGTAATAGTACAATATTACATATTTTGTAATAATATGCTGAAAGGGGTCAATATGCATAATGAGTACTTCTAATTTTTGTACTTTAACACTTCTTCTTCTAACTGAGTAAACAAAAAACATACTGCTCCAATAATGGGGTTTCACACACTTTATTTCTATCATTATGTTCGACATTATGTTACATATTTTTAAAAATAAAATTCAATTTTTAATACAGAGCTTTGCATATACTCACCTGGGTCGAGTGAAGTCTGCTGGAGCTGTGGGATTTCCTTCATCAGTGCAGAGAAGTAGGTGTGCAGGCCTCTGTGCGCGACCGACAGGAGGCGACAGAGCCTTCGGTGCCACGTATGAGCTCTCTGCAGGCAGTTTTCACTGGGCACATAAAAGCTTCCCTGCAGAGAAGGAGACACAGAGGAAATGTCAGCTACTATGTAGGTCAGTAGTCACCTCTCAGAAATTGGCCTGCCTTAATAACGGACATGGACTTGAACTTTATAGCTGCCATTGCAACAGTTGTATAGGCTTGTCACCAAACACGTGTTAAAAGGAGGAAAGATAATTCCTTGGAAGATAAAATACGACGTTAGAAACAAATGGCCCCTAAACACAGCTTGCTGTGAGCTGTAAAAGCAGATCAGTACGTGTATGTGGCGTGAGGAGGATGTAACACATCCCTGTTACGACCTTTAAAGCTTCACAAGTATGAGAAGTTGTCCCAGAATCCAAGGCATCAACTTTTTTCTGTTGTTTGATGAGTAGAAGCAGCAAGGAGCAGTGTCCATTTAATGTGTTGAGCTAAAACTGTACAAGAAAACATGCTAACAAAACCAAGTGAGCTGCAAAGCTAAAGGAAGCAAGCAGCTTGATAGGGAGGTGATGCTTCATGAAAATAAAGATCCAATCTCCCCAGCCTTTGAGTGTCAGCTCAATAAAAGCTGTAATATGGACCATGTTTCCAGTAGATGGCTCTCTAACAATGCAGCAGAAATATTACCAGTCCTTCATTAGTGCAATGTACAATATGTATTGAGTATAACACACGATTCTGTTCAAACATTTACAATCACCAAAGCCTTCATGCTAGAAACTTGTCTCTCATTTATCTTCCTTAGGAACTAATGGTTCAAGACCCTAACAACTATCATTGCTCACATCAGCCGTCATAATAACATACAGACAGACTGACCATGTCCAGTGACTGCAGTCGTCCACTGGTCTCCGACCTGAAACAGGCTGCTACCCAGCGAGTTCTTCCCATGGCTGGGATGTTTTGGTAGCGCCAGTGGGGCTCTGAGCTTTGAAAGGCATGTGATGTCTGAGTATCTGGGGACATACTGTAATTTGCCCCAAGCTAGCAAAGTCTCCGGCCCTATCATCATACCTGTGCGCGCTCTGTAATTGCAGCAGTGCAGTTTACCCGAACCAGGAAGGAACATCTGTATGTTTACTTTCATAATTCTTTTTACCTTTATAGAGGCCTGCCTGGATCAGCCTGCGAGCAAAGGGCAGAGAAAAATAGCTATTTTTCAGCATGAACTAGTCATTATCCTAAAACCATAGATTCTCTCTGAGCTGACAATGCTTGGGATGTACCCACGTTCAAAGTCACCTGACATGAGAATTTATGACAGTTGTTTGTTGCTGTTTGTGCAACTTTTGCTGTTCCCTATTGCGCTGTGTAGTGGTAGCTAAGCGCCCAATCACTGTTACAGCTGTTTTGTATTGGTAAGGAAGATATATTATATTTTGACATGATAAAACTGTGTTTTATTTCCACCAAAAAAAACCCAAAGATTCTCAGGTATGTCACTTCAAACACACTAAATCTCCTTTTATACGTCGGAGGGAACTTTTTCCTTCCCTGATATCAATGGAAATCTACAAAATATGATTTTTCTTAGAAATAACAACATAACACTCAGAGGAAATGCCGTGTTGTTAAAGGGGAAAGTGTGAAAACATAGTGTAGCCGCAGGTGAAAAGCTTTAAATTAATAAAGGTGAAGGAGGAGGCGGCGTTCTGTGCAGATTTCACCTGCAGCTATGTGGTACGTGGCGCTTGTGAGCAGAACTCATTACCGTGATCAAACGAAACCCCCCTGCTCGGCTAAACGCAGAGCTTATTAAAGTGCCCAGCCAGGGGTGGGAGTAAAAACCAGGAGGAGGAGGGTGGGGGCCAACCAGGGCGCTCATTAACATTTACAGTGTAGACTGTGACGTCCGCAGGGACATGAGAGATGCATGTTAGAATAGGATGGAAAAAATGGAACCAGCAGTTTTACAACTGAACACAAGTTGCAATAACTGTGTAACACATGGGAAAACTATAGATGAGAGATTATTTTGATTAATTATTTATTTAGGTTAAATAAAAAAAGGGTGTCATTACTGTGTCCTAAGGCCATGCTACATATAAATTTTAAGCAGGTTTTGAGTATAATATGTTGGCACTGGAAATAGGATCAAATTGTATTGAATGGTGTCAGGATGTGTACTACATTACAACTGTCACAGTATGCTGTTTTAGCATTTAGTGTTCAAAAGATCAACATCCTTTGCCTTTTTATACTAACAGGAAATGCTTGTGCATTGTTGCATTACATTGTGGGTGGACACTGTACATCATCAAAATCAACCATCTGCACACTGTCTGTTTTATATCTTCCTGAGTGACTTTTACTGCGTGAACACACGACATACTCAGGAAATATGATTAGAATGTGTGTAGCATCTTTTTGGTACACGCTGTGTTTTCCTGCAATGCAATGCACATATAAGAATAGAGGAGCTGCTCATAGCTGCAAAGAAATTCAAACTAATTGTGGATAGCTATACAACTGATCCAAGAAGATCTCAGAAAACTAAAATTTAAGAACTAAATCTTTAGAAATACATTTTTTTGGAGGTTAATTGACAGTGAAATTCTAAAGTAACAGTTCGACAGCCAATGGCACTTCCATTGTATCATTTTCTGTTAGAATAAAATGGTTCAGTATGTTGTTTGACAAAAAAAAAGGGAAAAATACTTTGCTTTGATATTGAAATATGAAGCTGGAAGCAGGAGACTCTGTTCAAAGGTAAAAAGTGCACTTACCAGTACCTCTAAAGATCGAGAAGTTTACTTGCTAGAACTATTTCTTGAACCGATGCAATAACTTCCTGGAGGATCCCATTATAACCCTATTTCCCAAAATGTTGATCTCAAGGTCCACTCACTGGCTTTTTCCAGAGGTTCAAATACAGACTACTGGACTTTTACTACTGTACGTAGTCTGGAATTGGGATACAGTTCACATCTGTAAAAAGATAAATTTGGCTAAATGCAAAAGACAAAACCTGATCATGAAAATATAACTTCACTTCCTGAAAGAATGATCATTTATCACTTGGAGAAACTTTGGTTTCATATCGAGTGCAGTCAGATCAGACTGTGTCATGTTTGATTTGCAGCTTTGCAAAATGATAAAGTTGTTAATTGTTTATGTATTAACGATAAGAGTGACAAGATTTTCCAGCTGTAGCACTTGAGAAATGCTGCACTGAAACTAAACTGTATGTCAAGGTGATTAAAGGGTAATACAATAATCAAATTCCTGTAAAGTAAAAGATATACAACCAAGATTAATAATTATGATAAAAGTAATTGGATTATCATTTCTGTCATCTTGCAGTTCTGCGTCTTAACTGTACTGTGAATGAGTACAGAGGCATGAGAGGGAGGTGACAACACTACACCATCATTTCCAGGGGGAGCTGCTATCACTTCCAGATGCTAAGCCTGGAGCCTACATGCCTGGGCAGGTGGGTTAATCAGATATTATGAAAAGCCATGGTGCAGCAAAGTAATAATCTCTGTGTTGGCCTCTGGTCTTAAAGCCTAAAGACTCCATGGAGTCCAAACAAATGACTGATTCTGAGGGAAAGACAGGTCTAGGATCAGTAATCCAGATTGGAATTACTCTGGGCCCAGCTCTTGGGCTGAATCCTGTTGCTTCTGGATGACATGCCAAAACAAATCACAACCAAATCCATCGGCCTCTGTCCCTAAACTGAGATCATGTTGACGTCATCGCTTGGCACTTATCTGCTTGCTTACAAAAAAGGGACCAACCAGCCGAATGGGAACAGCTCGGCTCATTTTGAGCTGTTTTAAGCTTTGTGTGACAAAATGATCTTTCACTGCCAGCGACTTTCTGTTTGAACGCAGCTGAACTGCTAAAGGTTTACATACCTCAGAGATGACAGGCTTGCAGTAGCCAGCTCCGAACACAAGGTTCTCCACAGACATGGCAGATGGGTCGCTCGTGCTCTCCGGCGAGCCCTTCCCCAGCCAGGAGCCCTTCCCCGTACGTGCAAAGCTGCAGAGAGAACAGGGAGGACACACACAGAGACAGGGTGAGTGTGTATGTGTGTGAAGGAACACAGATAAGCTGAGAGATGGGAGCTGCTACTATTCCAATCAATCAAGTGCTGCAGTAATCTATGTAATGCATGGCTAAACACCGAGTTTATGATATTGACAGCTGAATTCATCAGATAAGTGTTTACACTCTTAATTGTGACTGCCAAAACACAAACTGTGCCAGCAGCCCATTCTCATGACTTCTGTTCTTGATATTCTGGATGCGATTGCAATTACAATTTTCACTCAAAAGCTCCAAATCTCCCCAGTGTAAACAGTTCAACAATTCAATCATCTGCAAGAAAGACTAATTCCCTGTTCACTAAACCCTCTCCCTGAACAACATTGTCCAATCATAGCTTAGCAAACGTAGGTGGGCACAGCAGGTCAGCCGAGCTTTGGATTTGTCCACAAGCCAAAGTGGTGGGCATGGAACTACAGTAAGAGCGACATTATGATTTTAAAGGGTGGTACCTTTATCCAAAACCAAACTAACTAAACACAGCCATTAGTGAGGTTACAGGTTACCTTAAAAACAGAATACGTTCCCTAGCACATCCAATGTGGTATTTCCGAAATGTTAGCGGCTAGGGCTAGCATTACCCGTGATAGGGTTCCATTTGGTCAGCACATCAGTTAGTCCTAACTTTGTGCATAGAACATGAAGCTTTCGTCTCAGTCTTTTAGTACATTACCATGTGTCAAGTTTATATTTGACTCTTTTACAGGATTTCCAATTTAAAGCGAGTCAGCTTGAAAACTTAAGAATTAAGCTACACTTTCACCCAATTCGTAGAGCTAACATTAGCTTAGCACAAACTCCATTGCAATTGTATAAGAAAAGCATTTGTGCTTCGTGTGAATTCAATTTCTGCCAAATGCAAATGTTTGCAATGCCCCTCTGAACACTACCTGATTAGTGGCTGATGTAAGGCAACCAGTGAAGCATGTATGGAGACAGAAATGACGGACAGGTGGAAGTAGTCGAACATGACAGGGATGTGGTGGTGGAGGCCTCTCCTCGGGTGGAAGTGGAGGCTGAGGGTCCGACTGCTGATCAGCGGGACAGTCACTATCTCTGCCAGCCTGACAAATGAAAGAAGACACATGATGTTACACTCATACACAAGTGGCAAATACTTTTTTCTGCTTTAGTGTTTCTTCCTACTGAACAGTTAAACAGACACATGAGCTCAAACAACAAAATTATTAGAAAAACAGCAGTAGATAAATAGAAATAAATCAAAATGAAACCAATAGATTTAAAAAACAACTGAAAATCAGCTTAACTGAGACTGTATTTCAGTTCTACTGCATAATGCTGATGCAAGACTGCAGATTAATTAAACACAAACTAAGCAGGTTTAGTGAACATTGTAAAAAAAAAGGGGGGGGGTACATTTTTGCTTTAATATGATAATGACAGCTGGACAGAGACAGGAAAGTCAGGGAGAGGGAAAACAAGGGGTGTCGGCTGGCTGGATTCAAACCCGGCCACTGCAGTAAGGACATTAAAACATGGTGTGCACTCAACCGGGGCACTGTCTAACATCAGCATTAACGAACATGTATATTGTTATTGCAGTGATGAAACAAAGAGTCAGAAAGAGAGACAAGTCTGCATTAGGGCTAAACAATTAATGAAAATATTATCAAACTTGCAGTAAGGCCAGGTGCAATATGCATATCACAGGAGCAGCAATTTTTTGCTAAACGCAAAATATGTCACAACACATCATTATAAATGAAGCGCTGTGGTGCCACAGAGATGCCACGGCCTATAAATCATACTCTCCAGACGGAAGGGAACATCTTCGTTTGGCAGAGACCCCAGCAAAAATTGCATCATCACCATTTTTATGTTTCATTCAGTGAAATTGAAATGAAAAAATTTCCAGTCCCACTAAAATCGGGACTGATTTCGCAATCGCAGTATTTTTTGAGCATATCTCTCAACCCTAGTCTGCATCTTTACTGGAATGGTAATGGAGACCTAGTGGATATGCTACAGTCATACAGACTCTAGTAAAAGAAACCATACTATGCTATGCTATGACATAAAGAAGGAGCTCCATAAGTCAGTCCTGTGTGGTGGTGAAATGACCATTTAAACACACAAACACAACACAAACTACTGTCTGATCACATGAGCAGTGACCCAACAAAAATGACACCTTTTGTTATGCATGCTAATGCAAAACCACCAATTTCTTCTTCTACTTGTCCCAAGCAAATAGACAAATCATAGCAATCATGTTTTGCAGGCAGAAATGTCTTGGTCAGGCACTTAAAGAGATGGCTATGAGCCAAAAGATATAATAGCCCTTATTTATGCCGAGTGTGCATTCTCACTCTTGCATAAAAACTGCACAAGGGGAAAGTGTAGCATTCTCTCTCTCTCTCATACACAGGCACATAAAGAAACCTACTGTTGCTCATTGTCCGTGAAATGAAGATCCAGCTTCAACTGAAAGTCCACTTCACTCAAGGCTTCCTCCACCTGCGAAACATTGGTATGGTAGTCAATGAAAGACCGTTACTCTCTCTCCTCAATTTTCTGATATAGACTGCCAGGTAATGTCTGCAGTTTTGTCATCATTTAATGTTTTAATGACGGTTGTGGAGTCTCCCATAGATATTTTATTGAGTTGAAATCTGGTGACTGTGAGAAACATAGCATATGATTCAGGTCATTTTTAGAATCATCACACCTTTCAGTGACCCTTTGTATCAAATCTGCCAACCCCATTGGGATTGTCCTTACTTTACCCTTCTCTCCTGCTGTCCTCCCATTTAAGTATTTTCCCTGTAAATCTCCCAGATTTGAACCTTTTTCAAAAACAAGAGAAAAAAACAGGTTGGCTGTAACTTTGACGTGACTTTTAACCACCTATTTGATGTGTTTACTGCATCTAGAACATTAGCGGTAGCATCTATACCATCTATTAATGAGAAGCTATTCACCCACCAATACAATGACAGGAAGAAGAAGTAGGATGAACACGAGAGGTATACATCCTGTTTGCAATGCTGATTTAGTCACTTCAAAGTTCTCTTTAATGATGTGTTTATGTTCTCTGTGTGCTCTACAAACACTTCTTTTAATCTGATGTAGGTTGAACAAGACTAAATTACTCTCATGTTCAAAGTGTTATAGACTATCACGGCTTGTGGAGATGAGGAGCACCTATTTAAATTTGAAAAACAAATTGGAAAAACAAAAGGTATCAGCAAGCTACAAAGGCGGTGCCGCAAGTGGAGTCGTTTGAAGATTGAGGTGCAGCATTGCTAATTACAATAAAGCTTAGACGCAGTTCTTCCTCTCTTTCTCCTTTTATTTATCCAAAATGTGCACACACACATTGTACAGTTCATGTGCAGATCTTTGCAGTTCTGTCCAGTATTGATGTTCTGATTGATTAAGCGTACATATGGGTGCACATGGGAAAAAAAGGGCTATTTTTGCCTGTGCTATCTGTAGCTGTGAGCAGCAGATAACCTCCGGAAGGTTAATGAGTGGGGAGCCTGCGGGAGAGCTTACCGCTGAAATTTGATATGCTTTAAGCTCCTCTGTCTCCACACCTCCACATGCATGTCTAAATTTAATGAAATCTAAATTTAGGACTCATACAGAGTCATGTGAAACAGAATAACCACTTTCTGACTGACGCAGGGATCCTTGTGCAGGAGTGCAGGAATCTATGCAGTAGACATATGTCAGAGCGCAGCTGTGGTGTGGGGTAATGTCAGTGTGTGAGCTATGCCTATCATATGGACGATTAGTTTTGAGCAGGGCCATCTTAACTCCCTCACACCGCAGCCTCGGGCCTGTCTCATCGCTGTCACCGCTGATCAATTTGAGCTCCGGTGGCTCCCAACAACAAAAACAGGCAGAGTGGATTTTCAGGGTCGCGCCCACGGTGAAACCGTAAAGGACAGTTCATCAATAACTGTCTGGCAGGTTTACTCGCCTGGTCATTTCAGCTGAACATGGGCAGCCTAGGGAACAGGCAATTTACATTTGTCTGTGAATTAAAGCACATTAATTCCAAGAGGCAAGTTGTGGAACTTGATCTTTATCAGTCTGTTTGGATTTCTACGAGTAACTTTGCCACCTTGTTGCTAAAAATTAGTTTAACATATTTTTTCTTGTTAGGACAAGCCTTGGCCCTTTTGGGGCACCAGGTATTATTTTGCTTTGGGGGCCCAAATTCCATGCAATCATTTCATCACCACGTCAAACACTGATATCTCTGGTTAAACAGAAAAACTGAGTTTTAAATTGAAAACATTTCTCCCCTATTTAAGGCCGATGGGCTTCGCTTTTGTTAAGAGCTCACCAGCTCATTACCAAACAGCCTATGCCTGTATTTGCTACAGGGAGGGGCCACGCTGTGTTTGAGAGGCACAGCAATCGATAGACTCTGAACCCCTTCCAGAAAGCTTAAAGATAAATCTGATTAATCCTTTTTCTTGCCAAAAATTAAACTTTTAGGTTGAAGCACTCACAGCGGCACTGAGAGCCCAACGCACAACTGCTGCAGTTGCATGCGTGAAAAGGGAGATAACAGATGACAATAGATAGCCTAATATATACTATGTTCACTATTTCCTGAAAATCTGCTAAATGTACAGCACCAGATTAAGCAACAGAAGAATCTATTCAACAAAACTGTCCACTCACTAACATTTCAAGCCACTTGACAAATGACAACGCAGTATTACTATTCCATTATTCAGCACGATTATATGACTCCTTCATTGCGCAGTTATGTTAGATCTCTGTTTTAATTAAGTGCCTTAAAGTTCTTTTATGAAAATGGAGTGTTGTTTGTGTCAGGTAGCAGGAGGGGGGCCAGAAACTTGTGTAGGAGGGAACAGAGGATGATAAAATGCATTAATTAATGGACATTTAATTGAACTATTATACAGCTGCTTTCACTGCAGTCATCTGTCACGCATTTCAGAGTCAGGCTACTGATAATATTCAAGCAGCCAAATGGCATCCCTTGTTCTTTCTGCTCCTTTTTTTGCTTGAGTGGTGTGTGTGTGTGTGTGTGTGTGTGTGTGTGTGTGTGTGTGTGTGTGTACAGAAAATGTCACCAGCATGACTCACCCTTTCTCCATCCAATAGCAGGTGGACTTTGAAGATCATACAGTCATTCACCGTAATCTCCTCATTTCTGTAAAGGATCTGAAATATCCGGCTGAACACGGTGCCATCATAAACCCCTGGAGAGGTGAAGCTGCATTCTCCTGATGTGCGACACAAAAAACACGCACCATAACATTATCACTGACGCACTGCAACGGTCAGTCACGTCACAACATGCACAGCTTTTATGCTACACAACAATTCTTGAATGTTTAATTCATTTCACATGAGATTGTCTCAGGAATATGTGTTTTGTAAAGGCAGAAATAAAATTAGGCCTTTGATTTGCAAATGCTTGACCTGATATTTGCAGCATATGCTCAGACTTGTGAATATGTACACAGATTTGAAAATGCATAATGAGTCTTTTGAATGCTTTACCTGACAATTGCAAATATTTACTGGACTGGTGAGGGATCTGTTTGTGTATATTCAGAGCTGGACACATATGCTAACATTTGTGAATGTGTGTCCATGTTTGAGAATGTGTAGTAGTATTACAGTGGCAGCTCATGTCTCCTCTAACTCGTGTTTAATGCCTCTGCATTATCAACTCGGCTTCTAGTTTTCCATTTTCCCAATTTTTCAATTCAACAGGTACTACAATGAAATAAGGCTAACATCCTGAAGAGTTAAGAGCATTTCATGAACCATCTGAACTGTTAGATGACAAGATCCATGCCACTGCAGCCAGCAGCTGGTTAGCTCAGCTTAGCATGATGACTGGAATCAGAGAGCCTGGCTCTGTCCAAAGAAAACAACTCTGGCTATCAGCACTTCTAAAGCTCACTAATTAACATGCTATATCACGTTTGTTTAATCCATGCAGAAACCCTTAGTATGAAGTTAAGGTTTTAAGAGGAGTTATAAAGTCAGTGTGCCCCACGGAGGAATAGTCTGGTACTATTACTCCCTGTAAAACTGCAAGTGTAACTTCATCATTTTTATTTCTGTTTTTGCAAGGATTAAATAAACAAGATATAACATGACAATTACTGAACATTAGTGCTGGTAGCTGTTTATTCTGTTTCCAGTCTTTAGGCAAAACTAAACTGCTGGCTGCAGTATATTTAGCATACCAACATGAGAGTGGTATCGATCTTCTCCTCTAAAAAAAGAAAAGAAAAAGGTGCAAATTTTGCAGCAAATTTCAGCCATTGCAATAATGATCTCAATTTGTGGATTTGCTCATAGGAGCAACACAATCAACACAAATTCTCAAGGCAGAGTTCAACTTCAGTGACCTCTGACCTGCAAATTGGCAATAGTGGATGACAGCAAGCTGTCTTGACAGTGCTGAGCTGTGAGGGGAAAAAGAGCTGGATAATTGAGAAAGCTATTGTGGCGTATTAGCTACATGTCTCAGTCCTCTTTTATTTCATCTCCTCATTCGAGCATAAAAATCTCCACAAAAGAGTTTGCAGAGACTTATGAGACAGGAGTAGGAGGAGAATAGGATACTTCTTTTGAATGAACTGGATCCAATTATTTTCCTGTTTGCAACCGAGCACAGCTATTGAGCTAACGAGTTTGCTAACTGATTGTAAGATTGTCCCTCTTGAGTAACTTCTCTATTGCCCTAAATAGTGTGCAAAGGTGAGAAATGCCGGCCTAGAGAGGAAATAGAGAGAATCTGTGGGAGCTGTTTTGATTGACTAGCATGAGACCAGCCAGCCAGTGAGGTAAGGTTGCAGTTCACCATCTATACCTGTAAGTAGAGTTACAATATCATGCAAAGACATGCAGACTTCATACCACTCTCTAGTTTGACCAGGTACATCCCAAAACATTGAAATATTCCTCTGGAGTTACTTGTTGCGGACATACAACATTACAGCTAATGAGGTTAAGACCCTGTAGTGCCTCGGGGGCTTTTTAACTGTCTTTCTTTACTGGTTTCAGCACAAAAGAAATAAATCTCTTAGTTAATTCAGTTAAAATCAAATTTTCCCAAATGTTCATAATACTACAGCCTAATTACACTACACTAACAGATGCTCTGGATCCCACCCTCTCAGCCTCCAGATCGAGTGCTCAGTGGTGCAGTACAAAAGAACAAGACAGAATGTACACTGGGGTTCTTTGGTCCGCATGGTCATGGAGTACATCTAAATGTCCACATATCTTCAAGCAAAGGAAGATTAACTGGATTTTATGCACAAAAATAAGCACAATTATGCACACAGCTGTGTGTAGCCATGATTGATAAATGGGACCCCTGGTGTTTCGATTGTCACCATCTCCCATGTTCCAGCACTTTTGTGTGCGATATGATGACTGTTTACTCTTTGCTACTAGCGCGTTCTGGCAGGGCTGCAGTCACTGAGGCAGAGCTGCTGTCCAGCTGCGAGCCGTGAGAGGTCTTTGAAATCCCCCACTGAGGTTGTGCTCTTTTCTGTCTCATTCTTACTCTCCCTCTCTCCGCAGGCCTCCTCCTGATAATGCTGTCACTACTTGCAGCATCAAGCAGCCCCAGCCAGGATGACAGATGTGTGGGAGCATGACTGTTGTCAAAGACTTGGTGGATGTATGACAGAGACAGAGTAATCCCTCTGGGTATGTGCTGTATGTAAGAAGTTGTATCTCTGTGTCAGCACTGTCGCCTCACAGCCACACGAATGTGACTCTGATGTTTTTGTTCATGTCTAACATGTCTCCTTGTGCTTGTTTGGCTTTCCACCCACTGTCTAAAGACATACAAGTTAGGGGGATCAGAGACTCTAAACTGTGCGCATGAATTAGCATAAATGATTGTTTCTGTGTGGCTGACCCGTGAAGGACTCACGATGTCCCCCAGGTGCTTCCAGGCCCTTTCCCCAGTGCAGGGTGGCCCTTCAGTGTGGTCAAAGTTACTAAATCAATGAACTGTGGCTGCTGCAGCTGCCCTTGTTGCTTTCACACACACACACACACACACACACACAAGCCAGTTTATTATGCTGGATTGACTAAGCAGTACATTTTGTAAGGAAGTACAACCACAATTCCCTAAAAGTTGGGATGCTGTGTAAAACATTAATAAAACAGAACGTGATTATTCCTTTTTGACTCATACTCAATTGAAAAAGGTACAAGGACCTCATCAGCTTCATTGACTTTTGTAAATATCTGCTTATTTTGAGTCTGATGCAGCAACAAGTTTCAAACAAGTTGGGACAGGAACAACAAAAAACTGGGAAAGTTGATGAATGCTCGAAAAACACCTGTTTGCAACATTCCACAGGTAAACAGGTTCATTGATAACAGGTGATAGTGTCATGATTGGGTATGAAAGGGGCATCGTGGAAAGGCTCAGTCGTTCACAAGCAAGGATGGAGAGAGGTTCACCACTTTGTGAACACATGAGTATATGAAGGATATTACTACATGGGCTCAGGAACGCTTTGTAAAACTGTTGTTGGTCAACACAGTTCATTTGTAATGCATTCTGTTTTTTATTTACATTTTTCATAACATCCCAACTTTTTGGAATCAGGGTTGTAGCAGTGATTCGACCTTGATAGGACCTGCTTTGCTGAGCTCTCTGCTTTGCCATTTATACCAATGCTGTTTGCATACAAGGGAAAAGCAAAAAACAAAAAAAAGGAAAGAAGCATCTGTACAAAGTAATGCAATCCAACACAGCAGACACACTGTGAGTGATCACATGTAAATGCCTGAAAAATGTCAAATAAACGTGAAAACCACAACATGAAAAAGAGGTATCTGTGGGATTTTAGGCAGATTTATATGGGATGCGTTCACCAAATAAGTGACCAAAACATTACGGAACACAATTTCACTGAGCTGTCGTCCTGCTCTGTGCTTGAGGGTGAGGACCCATGCAGGACACTCGCCCTCTTGGTACCAAGACTACAGTGCACATCTGGATTAGCCTGGATTGGCAACCTTCTGTAGGAAAATACCAGTTTGCTTTTTTATTTAATTTTAAGCAAGTCCAGTTGCCCTTGACATAGCACCTCTAGGTATAAATGAATCTTACAAATGACAATAAAAAATACTCACAAACGTATAAGACACTTATTCAAAATTTTGACTTACTACATCAAAACTTAAGACTTGTCATAAGAATAATGACATAACAAGAAGACAGATTTCATGTGTCTTCATCTGGTCCTGGTCCTGGTTTTCCATAAATGTCAAAGTAACATAGAATTTGCAAAAAGAGTTGACCCTATGTACCAGATACCAAAGTATGCTAACACTGTGAAAATATTTATATATATAACATTTGCAATTGTTCATATTATTTCTACACTCTTCTTGTTGTTCTTGTTGGATATAAATGTGATTAGAATGCATTTTAGTGTTTCCACTCGTGTTTACAGTGAGTTACAACTAACTCACAATACATCAAACCTACCCAGTTTGTACATTCTGGTGTCCTGTCCTGTTCTCGCAGGTGTTGAGGAGTTATCACATCCTGCACATTAAAACCCACTGAAATGCCCTTAAGCTTTAGCCAAAGTGAGTCTGTGCTGGAAATAATCTGCTTACAGCCTCTGGTGCTCTACATCTGCTGTGTGTGAGAGTGCACTGTATGTGTGCCTGTCACTCAGTATTAGTAAAACACACGAAATGCAGAATTTCTCTTCATGATACTAATATGAGGGAGAATCTCAGTCCATGCAGCGTGAGACACCTTAAACAGCAAGCCAATTCTCCCGGTTAATAGTCTGACTTGAAAATCACCGTGTTGTTGTGCATGAATCACAGTCATTAAATACTTCAGTCGAGTATGTGGCATGATCCTTCCCACAAAATTCATTTGTCTGAGGGGCGCAGACAATTGAAATGTCAAGCATACGCTTTCCCATAGAACACAGTAACGGATTATTTCCTGTGTCCTTGTATGATGAATGTATTTCCTGTCTCTGGCTGGAGCTCTAGCTGGTGCATTTATGCTCAGGATTCAGCCTGGAGGTGTGCAGGCTTAATACATGACCTTGTGGAAGGAGCAAGGGGGGGGGGGGGCAGCCTTCAAATTACAATATGGATATGATCTTCACTATAATGCACACTGCTGCAGTATTCCTTACTTCCACGTATGCTATTTCTATTTGGTATAGGAAAGCCACAAACTGTTTATGTATGGGTTGAACAAAAGACATAGCATGCCTTAAGTACTGTTTGGGAGGCTTTCTTTTCACCTTGCACAAAGCCAGACCACTGCTTCCTATCCCCCTGAGTTCACATCCTGAGTTCAACTCAAACCTAAACCTACATTTACTGATTTTTTTTGACAACTTGGGGCCAGCAGAAACAAGCTGGCAGTTCACCACTGAAATACTATTATTAGAGTGATATGGTGTAGTCTTTAGTAAACTGTTTCTATTTGCACTCAGGGCCGACACAGAGCAACATAATCATTCACTGGGAGTCATGTTGCTGTCCACCTGATAAGTCCAATTTTTACTCTCCAGTTAGCTCTGCTTTGGTCTCCACCAATTCATGAGGGAAATATATGGCTCTTTAGCAGTTGGATACACCAGCTAGTTGCTTACTTTGTCTGTCTGCGATGTGGTGCAGTGTTTTAATCATAGGTTTTGGCCTGAAACAATCTGTTGTATGAAAACAAAGCTGATGCCATCAGTGAGAGTGAAGCAACACAAGTAAAAAAATCTAGATAATGAGGTTACCCTAAAATGCTCAATATAGCTGAGGGAAACTACGAGTGATCCCTTTCATGTACAAGTAGTGATGTGACCATTGGTGCTATCTTGGTTATTTCATTTATAAAATTAGAATGAGTACTAAGAAAATTGACTATATTAGTATATTATGTTGATCGAAACAGATGTGTCTGTATTTAACAATACACAAAATTCTGTTTTACTGAAGCCTCCTCCAGCTGGACTGCGCTCTATCTTCTTATCCTCACCTGACATAATGTAAAACTGCACCTCCTGCATTTAGCACTCTAAAAATAGGCTATGAAGAGCTAGACTACTGAACTGCTATTTTTAGCACTTGGAATTTAGTCTATTATATGTTGGCCATGAACTAATGAGGTAAAGGAAATGCTCTTCTCCGCTGGTGCTCCTGTGTTTCTGGAGAAAACGCTCCAAGTGACATGAATCACATCTTAGAGACACATCGCCTTCATGATTAGCCGCATTCTTGCCACCACTTGGGCAGACACACACACACACACACACACACACACACACTGGCTCTGCTATAACTGTGAGAACATTTAAGCTGACACATTATCTGCTCATGAAATCATATTCAGGACCTAAATGTCCTCACACTCCAAAAAATGTCTTCATAAGAACAGTGGGCCGCATTGTCCTCACAAGTACAGCTAGATGAAATCATGCGCACACATACACACACATGCACACACAGTGCTCCAGTCTTGACAAGCTAAAAATAGCCATTATTATTGCGAATCAGTATTGCCAGTGAAACTCGTTCCTGCATTGCCAGAGATTCAGATTTTAACGCTTGGGTTGATTCAGAAACACTGTGTCACAACCTATGCATACAAAGGAGGACGAGACGTGACGATTTTTATGATAGAAACCATCAGCAAGTAATTGAATTGGAAGATGTAAAACACACAGGGCATGTTGTAAAGTGCTGTTTTTATTCAAATTTGCTCATTATCTACAGTATGTGAATAAAGAAACAAAGCTTTGATGATAAGACTTTAATTTTAAAAGTGAAGATTTGTACAACTTCCATGTTCCAGCCACAAGATACTGGATTTCTATGAAGAAAGGCATTTTAAGATTAGCTGTTCCATTGTGCTCTATGCTGCACTGCTTTAAAGGTCCAGCGTGCGGGACTTGTTGATAGAAAATGGAATATGTTATTCAAAATTACATGTATAATCACCTGGAACTTAGAATTGTTGTATTTGGCTGTCTTGGAATGAGCTCTTTATATCTACAGAGGGAGAGGGTCCTCTGCCACGGAGCTTTCTATAGTATCCCGCCTTAAAGCCTGATCTGTCAAGTTCAGTCTTAAATCTCTCAAAATGTTTCTCCTGTGCACAGGAATTCCAATAGAGTTTTATTCATTTCACCAAGTGTAAATATCCTGCGACACAACCGAAAACAGAAAACCCAATAATTATAAAGAAAATGATATTGGATTTAAGAAAGCTGAAACTGATTTACATTCTAAACAATTGAAATCATCATATCACCATTTCGTTTTGGAAGGCATTAGAGAGAAGAGATTTTCTACAAAGTGTGTCAGTCAGTCTTGAAGCCATAGTCAGCCAAATATCATAAATCACTGAGACAAGGTAGAGCCATAAAATTCCCAGACACCACTCCCATTCTCTGGTGTAGAACTCTATAGCTGAGACAATGGCAAGAACACGCCATTACTCACTGTGTTAAAAATCCACTTGGTTATTTTTATTCTCTGTCTTTTATCCACAATTAAAACTAAAGATTCTAGTGCATTCTGAGCTAAATCCACAACATCTCAATAAGCAGATGTTGAAATATACGGTTGCTTTCCTCTGGCATTTGTGGATTGTGTTATTTTAAGAAAAGCCTTCGTCATGTCTCTAATTGAAGCTCTTTGAATCCACAGATGTCAGAAAGCTAAGACAGCCAAGACATGAAGAAATGACGCTGTGAGATGACAACAACACAGAGAAGGAGAGAAAAATCCTTATTTGACATCCACACGATGCTGCAAAATTATGCTCTCTAGTTCCAGGAAAGGCGCAGAATAAAAGCACTCCCTGCTCTGACATGAACTTAAACGCCAAACACTGAAAGATCAGTGTTTCAACATGGACTTCAAAGACAAGCATGAACAACACAACATGACTAATTCAATTCCCAGTGACAAATGAGATATGGACCACAACCTGTTCAAACAAACAAAACTATAGCATCAAGCTAATATCATCATTTGTCAGTATTTAGGTCCATGATGATAGTTGATTAAAATTGAACTGTTGGCCAGTCAGTATTAACAATACAGAACAATTTTATCTGCTCATATGTAATTATATTAAATGGCTGTAGTTCATGTACAGCATATTGTCTGTGAGATGTTTTTGTCCAAACAGCAATTTGTTTTTGTTTTTTATTACATATACAGGGATGGATTACTGAACAGGTTTTTGTGCAAATGGGGCCAAAGTGGTCAGGGGGTCCCTGAGCCAGAATATCAGTTTGAAGTCACAGTTTACATTATTTGCCAAAAAGTCAAACAACCACAAAGCGATGCAAAGCACCTACAGAGAGAGACAAAACAACGAGAAGTGAAATGACCAAAAGAGACACAAAACGACAACAAACACCCCATTTACACCTTGCATTAAAATGTGTCTCATATCCAGATTGTATCTCGATATGATTTAACCTGATTATGTTTACACCTGGTATTAATATGTGTCTCCATCGTCCACATTGAGACCTGATTCTTCTTGTTCTTCCTTCTTACACCCTCCTCTTGTTTGCATGGGTCCAATAACAACAACAAAAAATAAAAGTTATGAAGCTGTGCTATTGTTTGGACTTTTGATTGCTTTTTGAAGTAGGAGAAGAAGCTGTCTTCCTTCAACAACTGCAATGCCAAAGACCAAAGCAGAGGGGAATGCTATGTGGCTGCCTGTATTTCAGCTGTGGTCAGTGCCAACACTGTCCAGAGGATGATCTGGATAGGGATTACAGTCAAGACTGGTGGGAGAGGATTGTGATGACCTTGATGAAGACTAGGTGTCAAACCTACATACGCGCCGACAGACATTTGATTTTATTTGCAGAAGACTGTGAACAGTGTTTTCCAGTAGAGACATGCACTTGCACTTAGCCATACAGCTGGAAAAGAGGGTGACCATTTGGTGCCTGGCAACAGGTTTTATTTCCACCCATGTAGTTGTTGTATGAGGACTGAAAACGCATAAATTGCATTTACACTTGTGTTCAATTCGGCCACACTGCGTCCTTGACTGCCTCTGGAGGTGGTATGGCCAATCAGATAACAATCCCTCCACAATGCATCTCGGATGCATTTACACCTTTACTTTTATGTGGTCAGGCATCTGATCATCCAAAATGCATTTTAATGCGAGGTGTAAAGGGGGTCAAAGAGACACAAAATGAACACAGAGGTCTGTGCCCATCGTCTCTACATCCATCCATGACTGAAAATGAATTCTGGACTTTGAAACCTAAAATCCTCAATCACCTGGGGTTCATTCTGCATAAGTGCAAAAACAGACTACTATTATTGAGAAACAATACAGAAAATTGGGAGCTTATCTGCAGGTGAGGACAGCGTTATGAGACGTCTGTCTATGAGTTGTCTAAACAGTGCATGTGTGAGGACTTGAACGTCTCTTCTCCTTACCTGTGTTGTCTTGTGTTGTCGCTATCAGCCTGTGGGGCACTCGAGGTGAGACCTTCAACCCTGCTCGTACCTGGTAGAACCTGAGGGAGAGGATACAAACATCACAGTCACATTTGCACTAAATAAACTGGCACACTCTCATGTCTGAAGGGCCTGGAGTGATCAAGAAAGTCCCTCATTTTTATGCCATCACTTGTGAATACTAAAAGGTGCTGCTGCTCCATTCTGTCCTACTTACCAAAGTAAAAGAGAGGGAAGGCAAAAAGGCTGCTTGAATTCACTTTTTTCTACACTGACAGCTGTTTGACAGCTATTTCACTTTCTTTCACTTTTGCTGATTCACTTGTGTGGGTGGGCATTCTTTACTAATGACTATATTTGAGACCAAAATTTTATTTGAGCTGGTAGGACAAATCTGTGGTGTTCAAGTAAAAAAAAAAAAAATGATATCATGATATGCTTTTCCTTTTTAAATGTTTGAAGTGGTACATCAACAGGAGGACATATGACTGCAAATAACACAATCTGCTGACCGAGAGAGATGAGCACAGATGTATTAAAAAAAAAAATTGTCCGAGAAAGAGAGTTGATATTTCCATGGCTACTTTAAACGCCCTGTTAAAAACTTGTCAAAGCAGACGAAAAATGGAGCAGTCCCTACATGACATAAGGTAAATTAAAGTGTAATGTCAAAGTGTTTTGGGTGCTATGACCTATATCATATTTGTGGTTGTAGTGTTGCCTTGTTGCCCCCCCTTTGTGTGACCTAACTTCAAATTGACTATGGTGGCCTCGATGGAATATTGACAAGACAGGTTTTATCTCAAAATATTGTCAAGTGCAGCTTTTAAGTTTGAGAAGTGCTCTTCACGACATGGATGAGAAGTTAACAGTGTCATGTTAAACAAAATCAGCCATGAATTGTACAAATGTAGCTAAATTATTAAAGGATAATGGGCAAATGGTTATTAATAATGAAAAAGGCATGCACCTCTATTCAAAGCCTGTAAAGTATACTGTACATGGTGTCAGATGAGCTGGTGCTACAAGTCTACAGCACTGGCAAACATTTAAGGTAAGACGAAAATTTAATCTCAGTTGGGAATTTAGTTTATTACATTACAATTTGATTCGTATAACCGCAGAGTTATAAAATGGAAATTAGAAGAGAACAGTCTTGCTGACTTATAAAAGGACTGTTTGCATGACATTCCAGACTATAGGCAGCAATGGAAAACATGCCTTTGAAAAGGTCACTCTGACAGTTCAAGTCAGCACAGTTTTGTGTAAATGCACATCTCAGCTCTCCGGGGACACATTGGCAGTCTAAGAGACCAAAACCTGGCTGTGAACACTATCATCGCATCAGTTTGTTAGTGGCAGCACTCCTAAAGACGGAGGCTTGACAGAGAAGAGCACAGAGATGGTTTTGAAGGTCGATAAATAAATAAGGGATGTTTATGGAATGAAATAGGTCAACTCACTGGCCAGTAACTGGTCGGAAACTATACACCAGCAGCCATTTATAGACTTGTGGTCAATGTATTAGTATGTTGATGCTGGAGGACAATGGCACATTTTACATTGTGTTTGCACAATTAAACCAGAATAAATGACATTAAGAAAATGCAGCTGGGTCTTTAATTTGAGTATCTGAAGCAATTTGAGACTCTAACTTTACCTCTGTTAGTGAAAGCTAAAAGTGTCATGCTTATCGTTGTCTTTACAAATCAAATCAGATTTAATCCGAATTTTTAATGCAATCAGTGTACAACCGGGCTTTCAAAGTGTGCAGCTGTCTGGTATTGATTTTAGCAATTACAGTGCTGTGTGGTGAGACACACAGGCCCTGGTGACTAAACTACTCCTATTCCACAGTATGTCTTCTTTACATTTGGATCCAATTCTCTCGTGTTCACATCAGATCTCTGTGGCTATCTGAAGCAACATGGCAACCAGTAAAAACAAACATATTAGTGCACTCAGCTGAAGGGATTACTATGATAAAGCTTTAGCCCATCCCATTTAGAGAGAGAAAATCATTTTGATAAAGCTGCTGTTTCAGCGAGCCAGAGGCCGACCAGATGAGAGATTTTAATCTTCCTGCAGACGCTTCATTGGATAAACATGGCCATTTTTCATGTTATAGAATATAATGAAAAATGCAACTACAACAGTACAAATTCTGATTTTAACTCCTCACACTCCTTATTAGTCCCTTTACTGGTGCAGCCCATTATATCTAAATTTGTTGTTTCTGTGTTATAATGTGTATGTCTGTGTATTGTGTTACCATACTCCTCTTCTAAAGCAGAAAGGAAAAGTTGTAATGACCACAATTTTGGTGGTTGATGATTTTACTCCAAAACATAATCACCATAGAACCTACATCACTAAAAAATGTAGACGTTACACTCTGCCTTTAATGTTCAGGTTATGTTTAGAGAAAACACAGAGCAGACAGTATCTATGAACAACATGTGTTCCCTGTGTTTTCTTGTGAATTTAGCTCCTTCTTCACTGATTTTTTTGGAATAACAAACTGAATTACCAAGATCTGAGTGTATGCAAATAGCTATTTTTCAAAAATCAGTATTTAGCTTTAGCTTTAAAGTTGTTTATGTCACGTCGTACTGCTAGCTTTAGATTGACAAAGCTCTCTTGCTTTAGCTTTTGTCCATCATGACATCAAGAAGTCAGATTCTAGTCTTCATTCAATTTTGACCAAACAGGTAGCTTCTGTTTTTTGCTTTTTAGGACACAGTAATCTGCTGCTCTGAATGCTGATGACAGGTGCATTCACCCCATGCTGACTGTAAACCACTTCAATGGACCACAAGATTTCATGGCATACAATTTGAGGGGATTATGGGTAGTCAAGTCAAATCAAATCAATTGTATTTACAGAGCTCAGAATCACAAATCACAGTTTGCCTCAAGGGGCTTTACAATCTGTACAACATACGACACCCTTCGTTCTTAGACCCTCGGAGAAAAAAGGAAGAAACAGCAACACAAGACGGATCCCTCTCCCAGGATGAGAATAGATCAAAAACACAATATCTACAAACTTTGACTACAAAAACACAGAAATATGTGATTGTAAAATGTTTGTGTGTGGTACTGCAGGGTTCTTGCTCAAACACGTCTGTCAACATCCAGATCAGATGGAAGTCGTTCAGCATGTTCTTTTTTTTCTTTCGATGTTCTCCGAGTCAGTCTTACAGCGTAATCTTTGTCCAGCAGAGGGGAAAGAGGTGGACGGGTACATCACCTCAATTTACTCCATAAATTAAACTGTACTTTCAGCATTCCAGGATGAGTCATATGCTCATTAGTATTCACCCATCTGTTTCAACACTTTCATATCACAGTGCACACACAGGTATTAACCATATAACCAATGGTTTAATGAAGGGATGATATATTCCTTGCAAATGTCAAAGCAACTTGTCTTTAACTTGCAGTTATTCAATTAATTGACCAAGATGATCTGAAGTGCAGGAATATAATGCAATTCTCATACTGAATGCTGAATACAAGAAAATATTTTGTGATGACTCTCAGTTATACTGTAGCTGAGTAAAAGTCACTGATTTATCATACAATATACAGTCTGTTTCACTTTGAAACCATTTGTACAGGGCTGTGATGAAATGTACAGATTTAAGTTTTTAATTCAGTTCATATTCAATTAAAGTACATTTTTTGTAGAGAAGAAGTCAAAAGAATTAAAATCAGCAATCAATGTGAATGTGTTCTGAGTTTGCAGAGGTGTCTGTTGTGAAGCCAGTTAAAAGAGAAAAAATGCTTACCCCCTTTGAAAGAGATCCACATTGTGAAACTTGTGCAACTCTACAGAAAACTCCAGTGTTCCCTGTACTTCAGACATGATATAATCCCACTCATCACCTGTCAAAAGAGAAGACACCCAGTAAATATGACATATCAGACAAATAAGCGACAATAAAACCACTCAGTGAATCCAATGTGAAAGATAAAGACAAATGGTGACATTTCTTAAACTAGTTCACTCTGTTATTTCTTCTGTTTGTTGAGGTGATGTGACTCATACAGTCCAGTGTTGAGAACTGACCAAGACCAACACAGACATCTTGATCTGAATATAGTTATCAACATCACTGCTCAACTAAATGTTGGAAAAAATGAACATGTGATGCAGGTGCCTAAATCTGAACTAAACTGCTGAAACATCCACATTAAGGTTCAGCTGACCTTATGGGCCCAAGAGTTAGGAATCCAGGCCCATATAAGCATGGTCATAGCTTCAGCTCATTGAGACAAACACAAGCAAATACTCAATGTGTCTAAATGCATCAGAGCATTGAAGTCTCTAGATGAACCTGTGATCAACACATCCCAGACTCACTGAACCTCAGTTCACACCCATATGAGGAGTGTTTTCCATTAGCAGCAATTAAAGCTCGGTGTTCCCCCAGTGCTTCCAAACATGAAGCATCTAACTTTACTTTAAATCCTCGATTTCTGAAGCCATTAGAGGAACTCACAGACATGGACTTTATACTCTGCAGCCCTCAGAGAAAGTGCTGTGGAGGCTGAGCTCAGTAAAAAGTGAGCTGCCACCAGCTAAAAGGAGATGACACACTGACAGTGTTTACAGTAAAGTGTATCAGATAACCTCTCATTGACTGCTTTGAAATATAATCCTCGAATGTGTGCAGTATTTGGTTAGTGTTCCTGTAAATATTACAACTGGCACCACGTGTCACTACTAGAAAAGAAGATGCATACACAAGTGTCACAGCATCAACAGAGTTAGTGCTGTGAAACACCTTCCTGAAGTGCAACTTCACTTGTGCGTTACAACCAGTCCTCAGCGTAGCTGGCTTAAAAGCATAATACTGTTTCAGTCCACTTTCCTTAAGCAGTGAAGATTTATCAAGACAGGCTAGTTTTATCACTCCAGAGCTTAGACGCTGGGGTACTGTGAAAAGTTAATTCGCTGCTGGTACTACAATGCGAAAGTTCCCGTTGATTACAGCTTGCATTTATCCTGTGAATACCACCAATCTTCCTACCATGGCCCACAAAAAGTGACAGCCTTGAACTTTACGTTAATTTATGAGCAGTTTACTGTTTGCTATCCCAGCACCGTTTGCTGCTCTTGCCATGACTGTCAAGCTATCAGTGCTTGCACGGCACATGCAGTTTATAGTGGCAAAGGTAGCACATTTACCAGTTTACTTCATAGTAGTAAAGAAATGACAGCTGCTGCTGGCAGATTTGATCCGCTGTAGCTAACAAGCTAATTAAGCTAACATGAGCTCCATTAATTGGTTGAAAACATGTCTGACTTTTTAATATTTTCAGCTGACTATTTAAAAAGAAAATCCTATAAAAGGAGTGTTTATTGTCTTTGATGGCTACATATGATAGTGTGCTAAAAAACTGAGGCTAAAGCTACAGTAGGCCTAATCAAAAAAGATAAAGAGGATTGGCTATAGCTAACAATGAGCCCAATGGTCTTGGACGTAGTGCTTGGTTTCTGCTGTAGGTCAGAAGGTAGGTATGCTAATCAAACATGCTAACAACTGTATCTTACATTAGAGTAGATGAACACTGTTAATTTATTCCTTTTGCTTTTGCTCGTGAGTGTTTGGTTTTGAAAGCCTAAAAAAATAAACGAATGTGCTCCAAACTCCTGAAGTGCCAAGTACCCCTCTTGCTACGGTCCACTGCACATTGCTGTTCATGAAAGCAGTTCATTTCAGTTGTTTATGTCTCAAATGCTAAATTCAAGGCATAAACAACATCTGTTTTTTTAGGGATTTGCTCCCTGTGACGTAAAAAATGTCCCGATTAAACCAAGAGTCGTTTTTTGTTTGTCACTTCCTGTGAGCAGAGAAATGTATCCCAGTGTCCTTTCCCAACACCAGAATTTCATTACTGCAAATAGGGTGAGTCTAAGGTGTCTTTTTGGTTGGCAGAGAAACATTCTCCTCCACCTCACTTATGCTGATAAGATGTATTATAAGAGGCTTGCCAAGTGGAGAGAAAGAGGGGCCAGTAAATCTTGAATAAAACCTCAACCTCTGCCTTCCAAAACCTGCAGTCTTGAGAAGGATACAATGTGACCATGTCCACGTTAAAGCATGTGGCCATAAAACAAGCAGCGCGGTGGACAGTCCTGAGAGACACACTAACCTCCTCTAATGTAGTACATTAGCCGCTGCTGCAAATGACCTGAAGAGACAAAGATATTGGCGTCTTCTTGCTGACTCTGCATGTCATGTCACTCTGACACACTTGCCACATCGGTGCGAAGCCTTGTGTGTGTCAGGATGACCACAGATGATGGCGGTCATCATAATGTCATGAGCCCATTAGGTTGTTTGGTGTGAGACTGTGAGACACTGCAGTATGCACGGCTTGTGTTTTCTTCAGCACTGATTAAGCCAGCCAAAGCTGCTTCATTGCTTCCCTAATTCAAGCTAACGTCCTAGTTATCTGTTGTCTGCTGTCAAGAGATTCAAAAAACGAGCTGCTCACTTCTCTAGAAATAAGTTAGGTGGGCAGTCAGGGGGAGAGTGAACACTGTGTACTTGATTAAATGGAGGCTCACAGTCCAGGGACCTGGGACTTTACATGTTTTCTTTCCCACCAAAACAATCAGTATCTAGCTGGAGCACACAGACTGCATACAGTGATTATCAGCCTCTGCTGAAAATTCATCAATAAGTTAATCAAATCAGCGAGGCACAGACCCACGCTGAGAACTTCAAAGGCGTACAGCTGTCATTCATCGAAGTAGGATACATCATCTTTGCCTTGATGGCCAATGACAATGACATTGACAATGACGGTCCTGATGTTAATGATGAAACTACTCATCAGCTACAGCATAAGGCAGTGCCTTTAAAGGGCACTGGGGTTACGCTTACTTTCCTATTGTCAACAAATCACATTTAAAGAGCACAACTAACAATATGTCTGTCTCCATATTTCTCCACTTCAAAGGTCTGTCTGCAACAGTCAGCCCTGGGCTAATTCTTGCCTACTAAAGTAAATATTTGATTTTAAAAATGAATCTCACGTCTTGTTCTTTTTCAGGTCTAGGGACAATCCTTGTTAGTGAGATAAATTCTTTGTTGGGTTTGGGCTTTTCATTGGATTTGTTGAGAGGAAACGAAAAATCCAGAATATTGGCAGACTCATCCTTATCCAGTGTCTTACAAATAAAACCTTTTCAGTGATTCAAGTAGGCCTATTTTTAGACTATTTCAACTAGGATCCAGTATTGTCCCACCAGGACTTTATGGGCCTTTGAAATAGAATTTAACCTTCATACAGGGAAAGAAAGTGGTAACACCGTACATTCCCGATCATTTCCTAATAATTTTCAGTGATTTTTTTCTGGAGAGAACAGCAGTCTGAGACAAAGTTCTGAGTTAGAGTTTAATTAGTTGTGATTTCTTAGGTGAACTTCCTTAAAATAACCTCTCCAGTTATATAAATCTTGCAGAAAATGGAATTGAATCCAAATCCAAATCATTGAAACATTCCTTCTTTTTAAAGTTTTAATCTTAAAGATTTTTATTAAATGGCAAAAGCCATTCCTGCCATTTTGCCAACCTCTGCTTTAAATCTTTACCCATTTCTACTGATGTTGCCATGAAGGACAGCTAAGCAACCAAGATGAACAGAAAACATATTAAATATGTGACTGCTGACACACTGACCTGTTTCAACAAAAATCATGATGTTTCCAATTTTCCTACAACACCAATGAAGTTTGTGTAAACCCTTTTTTTTTTACCCCTTTTTGAGGCCTGTTCACCTTTCTTTTGTTACAAAAATCTGTTCAAATGCATGCTGCTCAAGCTGCACCACGCTGTTGTCCTCCACACAGATCCTGGCAACCTGTAGACTAGCTAAGGCTTATCATTTGCTGCTTGTGCACTTTTACAAACTATCTCCTAATTTTGTACTTGCTGCGAATCATTAAACACTAATCATTACAAAACAGCCATCTGCTGTCTTATTACTATTTAATGCAAGCCACACACACACACACACACACACTCCAGCTTTCTTTGAGGTCTAGAGTTTGCAGCTCCAGTAATTCCTCCACCTTAAGGATAAACCAATACTGCCCTCCTCCCCTTCCAGCCACTCCTGTTGGTGTCAGCTCAGTTGGGAATGCTGACTAACATCTCCAGTCTCAGTTTGGGTGGGATGATGGGGCAGCTGAATGTGGAATGAGCAGATTTTGCAGGCTGCATAGGTGTCATTGTAGAGTCATTGTGTGGCACGAATGAAAGTCGCTGTATGTGTGTGCAGCTCAAAGGGCCGGAAATTAATCCCAGGCATAATTCCATTCATTAACATCCAACTCCCTCTGCAGAACACAATAACAGAAAGGGGACTATGACCAAACACAGGGATCTGATACATAGAACCAGTGAGCACCTCCTTCAAGCAAAGAAATGAAATGACACAATGCAAATGTTAAGTATTCAAAGTATTTGAAGGATGTGTCAAAGAAAACTTCTTCTTCTTCATTATGTCTGATTTTAATGAAAAGGAATCTGAACCCTGGATATGTGAGTGTCCTTTACAGGAAAGCACTGAGCCAGCAATCATGTGACGGCATAATCTAGCATTTGCTGAAACCTTCCCTGGTACTGTACTGTATTAGCTTCTTTGTTGTGAACATTACAATGCCAAATCCCTGCAAAGGCAAAAAATGATGCCAAGTGGCATGAGTTATCGAGTTAAATGAGACAGAGTATGACTTTGAGAGGATGTGACTGGAATCCTTGCTATCTCCAAATTCTCTCATGATCAAAGAGTTTTTCTGCCAAAAAAAAAAAAAAAAAAAAGGCCAATAAAATCATCAGCTGGAAAATCCTACATTCACCACATCAGAAGTCTTTTGTAGTGTTTGGAGAGCTGCTCAAGCATGGAATCTCTGAGGAGGATCATAAATGGATTATATATGTATTCACATCACTGATTTACCAGTAATTTGTAACCACAATGTGTACATGTGCGAGCCACACAAATAAATGTGCATGTGCTCTTCAAAGACCTGGTCAAAAAGTATGAAGGTGGACATTACACTGAATTACTGTAGCACAGTTTGAAATGACACAGTCTATGACTGTAACATGGTCTTGTGATTTTCAGCACAAATGAAATGTTTACATCAGTCACATGAGGGCCTGAACTTGTGATGCATTACAGTATGGCCAGCCTTCATCTATTTAACCTTGCATCACTGTTTACTTGTACTCTGATCTTTTTACAGTCTGCTGTGACAACTCTGCGCTGTTTCATTTTGAGGTGGGGGCTTTGCTTTGTTCCTTTGAAACAGCGTGTAGGACTATTTCAGACTACAGCATCTGTGAAAAACTGATAATAAACAGCACACACTGTACTGTGGAGCAGCTCTGACAAACATGCTCGCTCACCATAAAGATACAGAACTGCACCGTACACAGTTGCCAAAATCTAAATTCTCACCATGAGGACACTGGAATAGATTTTTGATCAAAACCTTTATTTTTATTTTGAAAGGCTACTTTGATTAAACATTGTGCTTTATTTACTTGTCAGTGTGGGGCGTCCTAAGGTCTATTTACAAAAGGACACATGCTCAATGACCTCACATACAATAGGTCAGACAAAGACCCTCAGCTGCCATATGGAATTAGCACATACAATGTGTATCTGTAGCGACATCCTGCATTGGACTCCAATAAAAACCATCCTCTCTCATCGCTCTCAGCAGCCTGCAGTCTACAGTAGCGGCTTTCTCTGCTGTGATGTACAACAACGAGCTTCCAAACCCTCTCATGTTCCACACACATGCAGCGTCAAAGCGGACGGAGCGTGTCACATGTAGAATAAACCAGCCTCACCTTAGCAGTGATGAAGCGTTATGTCCGCAAAGGGTTCGGTTCCAGCCTTCTCGGAGTAAATGGCAATGTTTATACCACCGCTTCTCCTGCTGCTGCTGCTGTTGCCATGGTTATTCATCCAGACCGTGTATGTTCTGCAGTCTCCCCCCTCCTCTCTCTCTCTCTCTCTCTCTCTCTCTCTCTCTCTCTCTCTCTCTCTATTTCCTCCCTATGTCTCTCTCTCTCTCTCTCTCTCTCTCCTGACGGAGATTTCAATTTGGGAAAGTGCGGCAGCGTCTGTCGCGGAATCTGTCTTTGTGTTTATCCTCCGGGTCTGCCCGGCGTTTAGCAGACAACATATATAGACTGTGGGCAGTTTGATGAAGGGAATATTAATAGGCAGCACCCAGGCAGTGTGTGTCCTGCTGCACTACAGCGTGTGCGTCCAGCGGGCGAGCTGACGTCAGAGCCTGCCCCCTAAAGCTGAAGTGAACGTGCAGTCGGAAATTACCATGCTAAGACACACAGGATGAGTGTTATGCAAACAAAAATGAATTCAGTATCGCGCATCATGTGATTCGGACGCCACGGCAGATTTATTACAGGCAACAATGAACTTTTTTTCTGGCTGACAGGTGACCAGTAGGTAACAAGCTCATTTCTGGTCCATTGTTGAGTTTCCTGCTTCTTGTAACTGTAGCTGATGGGAAATTGCTCAGGCATAATAAAATGTTTTTATCATTGGAAACTTCATCTGAAAAGATCAGTGTTGAAAGTTGCAAATTAAAAAATATATATTCCCAAAGTGGACAAAATCCATGCCAATGAACCTAGTCACATGGTGTAAGGTTTTGACCACTCGGGGCATATGTGGGCACAATAGACACGTTATCACCTTCTAATATTTATGCTGACAAAGCTGTTTGTATTCAGACATCCAGCAGACACAGAGCAACTCAAATGAGCATTTATTTAGTCACCTGTCTAATGCTCTCTCCATTTAACTCTGGTCTCCAGGGAGTCATGAGGGAAATCTTTTGCTGTTTAGCAACTGAAGAGTTATCCATATTCACCAGTTAGTTGCTAAGTTTGTCTTTTAGAGCTGGGCAGGTTGTGTCCAGTGGATTTATCCGAGCTTTTCCACTGAAACACCTGCTGCAAGAAACAAGGTCAATGAGAGCAGTGAGACTGAACCAAACCAGTAAAGTTGTGGGCCGTAAAATCAAGACAATGAGCTGAAAGACACTAAAAATCTCTGTAAAGTTGCAGGGAACTGTGGAGTCAGGTGATGATTCCCTGTGGGTCTGACACAAGTTTCACCCTCCACATTTCTCTATTATTAATCCAAAAATATGAGTGGAGCTGTAATTTGGATCCTGCTTTATCTTAATGCCTCAATCTTGAAAAGAGTCTTTTTGTCAAATCTGTCTGGAAGCATTTCATAATCTCAGTTTTGTGTTTAAGTTAAAAAGTGGGAGGAACGGAGAGTTAATCATGACTAACAGCTCTTTTTTGTCCAACGGCCCTCCGGTGGATTAATCTGGCCATTGTGGCCCATTGCACTAGCTATATCTAAGTTAATGTGCTTAAGTCAGGGTGCAAATAGTTAGTTTGGTACTAAAGCTGTGTCGATGTTCAGTTGCACCACAGAGACATTAGGTTCATCTTAACTACGCTGGTGTAAAATCCAAATTAAACAAAATGTTGTTGCAGACAAAAAAGCCGTTTCACTTCTTGTGGCCTGTCAGTGAAGAGCTGTATTCATAATGCTCAGTTGTGGACACCTTGCTACGCAAAAGCAAAGAGGCTAATGGCTAAAAATAGCTAATGTTACTCACCAAATAACAGCAAGAAGGTATGAGGAACAAGGACAAAACATGATGATTATGTGACAAATACAACCTTTATCTAGTTAGTGCAAAATAACAACAGCGACAGCGCTGCTTGAAGTTAACTGTCAACTACAGCATAGGTTAATATAACGGTATCCTCGTTTTGGGCAGAAGAAACTGTAATTATAAACATGTAAGGATAGCCTTCACTGGGAAACTGTTATCAGTTAGTGGATGTTAATTAGAGAGTTGTAAACATAATATTCGCCTGTCAACACAATAACATTAGTGTGTAATATCAGCCTTAGGCTACATTTAAAATTACGCATAGCTGGTGCAGCACAGTGCGGGTGTTATGTTGCCTTCTTTTCAGTCAGCAAGGATGAGGTCAAAAATTGATTTTCCCAGAGACCTTTGAAGGTGAATATGCATGAAAGAGCTGTAGAATAAGTGAATTAAAAGCAAGAAGATGACAGAGAGCGTTAAACACACTGATACACATACAGTGTGTAAGCCAGGAGCTCAATGGAAACAGTGTGTGATAAAAGAAAGCTCAAACCTGAAGAATAAACGTGATATTTTTGTTTGACCGTAAGGATTTAAGGAGTAAAACAGACCAGATATCTAATGTAGATTTTGTTCTTTGAGAAGCTGCATATCAGCAAAGTAACAATGGATAGCAAGCACTAACCAGCACTGTCTCATTTGTTCCTGGCAGTCAGGTACTGCAATTAAAATGCCATCTGTCCTGGTTAAACAACTCCTCACAGACTAATCACTTTTCAGATAGGGGGGAGGGGAGGATTATGTAACTACAAATGAATAAAAATGTCCATGACCCATAAGCTGGTGGAGTTAGCAACTGTGTGTTTAACAGTTGTCAACAATAGGAAATGATTTCTCTCTCTCTGGGTGTTTCTCTGCTGCACCAAGTGAGCGATGCAGGATGACTGTGTTCCCAGCTTCACCTTCCCCTTCAGATAGCCAAAGTCAATTGCTGCTTCTCTCTCATGGCGTTCTGCCATAAGCTCCGAGCACCCTTGATTAAGAGAGAAGCACTATTGATTTTTTTCTTTTTTTTTTTTCTTTTTCAGATTTTTGCCAGAGCCCAGATGACCATATAGTCTTGGGGGGGGGTGGAGAAAAAGACAAAAAAAAAACTGGCAGAAATTTCAGAGAGGTTACACCGCAAGGACACCAATTCTCACACAGGTCCAGACTTAGATGATTATTTCTGGTCTATGAAAGTGTAACTACAGGGGATAGCAATGGTTGCTGTTATATCCTGTTAACTGCATTTTGCTTTTTATTTGATTTGGCAGAAAAGCGCTCTCTGGTGATGTAATCTAACGGCGGGATGATCACACACACACACCCACCTCATCCTAAACTCCGTGCATAAATGCCAGTGAGAACTATGACAAACTGATGTTGTATAAGGACATGTGACATACAGAAGGTAAGCCTGAAAAAATGAATGCAGACACACAGGACACGAAGGCTCACTGGATGGTTTGATGAGTAGGACAGTGATGTGAATCATATGCTATAGTCTTCACAGTCACCTGGTGTCAGCCCAGTTTAACACTTGTGGGAGATTCTGAGGTGACATGTTAGACAGCACTGTCCACCGCCATCACCAAAACATCAAATGAGGGAATGTCCTTTAGAAGAAGTCAAGATTCTCCGAGTGTGAGGAACTCTTCTGGAGAGATGAACAGCATCATCCCTCATGAAGAGTCCCACACACTTGGAGAATTGCTGAGAGCGTTTCCATCTACGGGCTTTATGTGCATGTTGTATTTGCACAGGCTTAGCGGATACGTTATGATATCCATGAGGCATGTGACTTAAACATCCGCCAAAGCTTCTGCTCTACTGAAGGGAAGAAAATCAGCATCAGGACAGTGATACATGAGACAAGTATAAATTACATCTTTCCATCAGGCTTAACCATTTTTCATTCATCTTTCACGTTTGCCTTGTGCTCGTTCAATGACGTCAAATCGTTGCACCATCTCCCTCTGCATTGCTTTACTGGCACATTAGACCAACCATTTATCTTGATGAACTAACTCCTAACATTTACATCCACCGTTGTGAATTGAAACAGGCATTAATTTGCATTTAATTTTACTGATTTTCTGGAAATTCTTGTCTTGATCTGTACTAAATTTAAAGCACCACATTACCAGAGAAACTTTATGTTGGTTTTCCTTTAATTTGTCCCCTTTCTGTATCTATCTACTTTAATCTGTGCCAAAGAATGATCTAGCAGCAATATTGGAGCTCTCAAGCATCACTAATCTGATTAAATTTCTAAAGCAAAAGCTGAATCTAAATGAAAGTGCTTCATGAAAGTGAAGATAGTGTTATGGGGTGGCTGTGGCTCAGGAGGTAGAGTGGTCCTCTACCAATCAGGAGGTTGGTGGTTCGATACCTGGCCTCGGCAGTCCACATGCTGAAGTATCCTTGGGCAAGATACTGAACCCCAAAAACTGTCCCCAGTGCTGCACCATCGGTGTGTGAATTCATATATATGTCGCTTTGGATAAAAGCGTCTGCCAAATGACTAATTGTATTGTATTGTATCAGTTACCTTCAAGCCAACCATCACTGTCTTACTACATTACTGCATCCAAAACCTACCAGGGTGCAGAGGTTTTCGTGGACCACAGCTTGTTTACTGTAGCTTTGTGACCACACCCTCCTGTTCTTAGAATTCCAATACAATACAAGACCAAGCTGTTCTCTGACTGGAGGGCCTCGGTGTATGTAACTCCTGGTCACAAGTGCACTAGTCATGGGGTCTGCCGCGTGGATGAATAATCACAAACTGTTTTCTCTTTTCCTCTGCCCGCACAGTCTGTCCCTGCTCCCTCATCGAGGGCATGAGTTCTCAATTATCCAGGCTGGACACATGATCTCTCTGCCAGATCTCTGAGGAGGGCTGGTTGCTCTATCTAATTTCCCTTTACAGACGTGCATTGTGGTGTAGGTACAAAAACAATCAATTCAAGCAATATGATACAGTACCAAATACTTAATTCTTTACCATAGTAAATTTCAGAGTATCCAATGACTGGGATGTTATTGATCCCAAATATATAAATATATATATATATATATATACACACACACACACACACACACACACATATATATATATATATATAAGAGAGAGAGCAACTGCCAGGATTAGTCAACCAATAACCTAACATAGACATGCAGGAAAACAATTTTAGATTCAAAATATTGGAGAAATATTTCTGTTTTACATGTGGAATGTACCCTCATAAGAATATGTCCAAGTCAGTGTGGTCATCATGCTCCTGGACATCAGCTGTTATCACTTTTTCACATCATACTTATGATGAAGAATGTCACTGAGTACTTTCTATTGTGGGATAATGTGATATCCCTGTAAGGAACAGGCCCACTGCAGCTCGTTTCAGGCTCTCAGATTTTCTGAAGTGCAGCAAAAATCACAGATCAAACACCACCACAGAATCAATTACATAACATGCAGGATACATACACAGCATGTCTGCCTGAGGCCCTCCAGGTAATGACAAGGTTTCTTCACGTCGACACTGCAGGCTAACATGCCTTCTCCAGCTATGCTGATGAGTACACGTGATTATGAAATCCACATTTCATCACTCTCTGGCTGCCTCTTCCCTATCCTGACGATAATTATTAAGAGAATTACATAGAGGCATACGTGTCATTAGGAGGCACTGTAAAGAAAAGAAGCAGAGCGGGGGGTTATACACAGAGGCCCATGGGCTTCTGCATCTTCTTAACTGTTGGTAATAAAAAGTAGTAACCACCTCCTGAAGAACTGCTGGCCAATGGGAACCCATTGAGCAAACTTTTATGTGTCCTCAGAAAATGCTTGAGCATCCCCTGCGCTGTGTCTCTCAGTCAGTCCTCAACATGCACAGGTAGGACTGACTTCAGGGAGAATTTCATGTCTGTGGCTCCTTCTGCTCTGCATCTCACCACTGTGTCTCGTTGCTGAGCCTGTCTGTCTCTCATCACGGCGGGGAGTGAAACATGGCCTTCCACAGCTCTGGTTTGACGAGGTAAAAATGTTTGATTTCATCAGCAACCTTTGTCTTTGAGCTTTTTGTGTCATTTCCATGATAATGAAGGCCCATTTAAGGCTGAGTGTTCACGAGTAATGTATTTCTAATCTTCATGTAGAACATGGGCACATTTACATTTTCCAGCATTCTGATAACTCAGTGACTTTATGGGTGCAAAAGATCTGTAGCTTATCATAGATTAACGAAGCCGGCCATTTGCCTTTTAATCTGGGCCACACACGCACACACATGCAGCCTGTAAACCTCTACTGTGTGACATTTCAACAAAGTAAAAGGGGAAAAAGCTCTTAAGTGATAAACAGCAAGCTTCCGGTCTTTAGCCTTTCAGTGTTTCCGTTTAATTTGTTGGGACAAAGCCTGAATGACTGAATTAATATTTGATAAACGCCTACAGCATCGCCATCTGTTAAGACATTTTCACACATCTCTCACTCAGTGTCTTTGTCCTTGCATTTTCTGTGACAATCAACTTTAACAAGAGTGTATCGGACAGCTGATTGCTTCATGCTCAGCAGCGATCCATTGGACTAATTAAGACAAATGAGAGAGCAGCAATAACGCCAGGTGTGTTGGCTCACTCTCAACTTTTTTGGAGCACCTATGGGACAGCACAACATGGGTGGCAGCGAAGGGAAAGTCCCATCAAATGTTGATGAATGTCAGGAATTAAAGAAGATGACATGTCATTACCTAATTGACTTGACTGATTGCTTTCATGATGGGATATTTACTGGAATATATTTGGGGATTTTTTTTGTGTGTGTTTTTTCTTCATATTTGAAGTGTGCCCACACCGTGTATTTGTGTGTGAAACCACATCTCTAAAATAGGACCTTTCATCTTGTAGGAGGCACATTACACACATTTATACTTACAGTAAATGTGATGTGGGTGCTTGTTTGACAGCATTTCATGTTAGTGTGGTGGCATGTAAAAAGCCTCCACTAAGACAGCTGACAGCTCTCTAAATCAGCCTAATCTTCAGATGGCTTTGATGTCATTACTTACAGTGAAAATGTACCCCTGATGATATCTTTGCCTGCTATGTAAACCTTCAAATAGCGATTGTTTTTGCACAGTCGTCGTATTAACCTAAGAGTGAGGGTAGATATCACCTGAGAAGAACTATATCAACTTTATACCAAAGAAAAAAACAAGGCGTATGCTTTTCAAAACTTTCCCTTTCAGTTGTTATACACTGAGCTACAAGTGTGACTTAATATAGTGAGATAAGCGTATTGTACAATTATATATTTGAGGAGATTCTTTAATGACAACAAAATACAAATCACAATTTGTAGAAAATAGTTTTAAATTGGTCCACATTGGTGTTCATTTGCTTCATGCTCATGGTTACCTCTCTTAAAGTAAAGAGTTTGATATGCTGGGAAATATGCTTTCTTGTCCAAAATTAGATGAGAAGATTGATACCACTTTCATATCTGTCCATTGAATATATGGTTTCACAAAGATAGCCTTTGACTCTGGCTTAAAGTAAGTTAATAGTCAAACTTCAGATTTCTATATTCATCTGTTGCTGGAAGCAGTCTAGCTCTTGTTATCTTATATAGGACTCCTCTGACATAAATTTGGGGTCAATGAAGACTTTTTTCAAATTAAAAGAGATGACTGACCAAGAAACCGTGTCAAACTACTTAGCCCCATTCATTCTGTCCTGTTGGCCTTCTTAACTAATTCAACAGCCACAAGAACATTTCAATTCAAAGAAGAGTACAACCATATAAAAGCCTCAAATCAGCAGAGCTAAGAAGTCTGAGTTCTTAATGTACCAGAGCTCAGAGCTGACTCGTCAGTCAGCTCAGGATAGTTTAGTAGTTACTGCATTCTATAAAAACTACTTTCTTTCTCGTTGCTTGTTCTATAATATTGTTAGCAATCCACAAGTTATGAGCCATGTTTTCCTCTTCGTGTCACTTTCTGCCACTGGTCAGCAGGTGTCACTGTTTGTTACTGTGTTCACAGTTAGCCTGGGGGTAGGCTGGCTAACTTTTAACACCTAAAATAAGTCTTTTTGTTGTTGTTGTTGTTGTTATGAAACTGTTCAACTTTCTTTATAATTTTTCAGAAATGTGTGAAACACTACTGGCCTAACACTACTGACCAGTCTTAAATGTCTGAAAATGGCCACAGAAAATGACCCCATTAGCTTAACTTAACAATTTATGAGGAAGCAGGAGCAAAAAATAGTCTGGTTTATCCAAAGGTAAAAAAAATCTGTCTATCAAAACTCACTAATTAACATCTCTTATCTTGTTTGTTTAATCCGTACAATAGCTTAAGCAAAAAAATAGAGAACTTGTAGTTTATATTGTGGATATTTTTACCTCTGCTAAGTCACGATAACTACATCCTTCATACAGTATTTAACAGACAAATACGAGTGTTATTGATCTACTCGCTTGACTCTCAGCAAGATAGCCAATTAGCTTATTTCCCAAAATATCAACTTATTCCCAGATTACTGTGGGTTTGTAAATATGAAGGCTTCAGCTGCAAAAGTTTCACTCTTACTACATTTCATCAGTGATGTGTTGTTGCACCAGGCTAAACTGTAGATGGATTGGCGTGGAAGGCAGACAGCTAATCCCACTGGGGCTCTGAAGATGCTCCTTTAACATGAAGGGCATAATGTTAGAGCCCAACGCCTCCTCTGAAGGGAAACCTTGCTGACTTAGCCATTAGTCATTTGTATGACAGTGAACTCACACACACACACACACACACACACACACACACACACACACACACACACACACACACACACACACAATCCTCAAGCAAGCACGCACATTTGCAAGTGATCTGACACAGTGAAGATGGGTTACGCCCTCAGTCACACCACTCCTACCTCATTCATTTCTCAGATTGATGAGAAACAACCTTTGCCTTTCGAAAAGAGTCCTCACTATCACTATCAGTCATGTTCATGATGGATTTGGGATTTCCGCGGCTACCTGTCACATCTCAGGGCACACATAAAAGAAGCTAAAGGAGGAGAGTGTGTAATACCGGTGAAACTGTGGACAAAATGTACCACTGCTTTGCACTGCTGTGTAAGATCACCTTGGAAAAGCTGCAGGGCCATTGCTGCCATTTATCATCCACCTTCTCCAGTACATAAAAATGGACATACAGATATTAGACTGCTTGAGTGGAGCAGAAACCCACACCTCCACTTAATCTCTCCACTTAATAATGAATTAATAATAGCCATGTTTATTTATGGATTCAGTAAATGTAATTGATTTGGAAGGCTTGTAGTGATTAATGTCGTCAGCAAGAAAGCTGTGTTGATGACAGATCAGAGTTTTGCTGAAAACCCCAGTCCGTCTGTTACCTGAGTGCTCAGAGGGCAGAAATCATCTGACTGGTTTAATGAGACCTGAAGGGGTGGAGCCAAGGTTCAACAGTCTGTCTTGCTAAGTAATATTAGATGGCGCCCAGTTAAAGGTAAGCAGTCAAGAGGTTGACAAGTCTAGATGACCTGGATGATGATTTGGTCTCAAACTAGTCAAACTAGGCATTAGCTAGCCTGCTAACCTTCTTTATAATGAGCACTTTAGCAACTTTTTGAAAAATCAACCTTAACTCGAGGTCCATTTACTAGATTTCTCCAGGGCTCAGCTGCTGTGCATATATATGGTTACAAACATATTGCTGCTGAGAAGCTTGAAAGCCCTGGAAATAAAAGCTCAGCGGACCTTGAGTTGGGATTGTTTTTTCAAACTTCTGTTTGCAAAGAAAAGAATAAGCTTCTATGTTTAAGTTAAACCTGCATTAACTGATTTTTGACCACATGGGTGCAGCAGAAACAAACTGTGAACACAACATTGATATGTTATGTCCTCATATTAACATAGCAAATGTTAGCAAATATCTGCTTATTTACATATCCAGCACACACAGAGCAACATTAGCACTGATTTGGAATCAGGTCCTCTGATGAATGCAAGTCTTTAGTCTTTATAGCTCAGTTTTTGGTCTCTGCCAACTCCTGAGCAAAATATCAAGCTCATTAACTTCTAAATACTCTACTATGCTCTCCATCTGTGTCTGTCTGCCGTCTGGTGCTCAGCAAGCTGGTGAGTGTGAAACAAAACAGTGAAGTTGCAGGCCATAAAACCAAAAAATGACCTAAAAGAGGCTAACACAGGTTAGCCCATTTGAAAATTATTATAGTAACTGTGATATTTTGACCACAGGTAATTGAAATATTTGAAATGACAAGTTTAGCAAAGTAATGGTAGAATGCTATTTAACAGTAGTTCTATGGCTAAATTTCCACAAATATAAATTGAAGTTTAGCTAAAATGATGATAGACCATGTGGGATCTGTATCAGAAACGTAGAAATGTAATGTAATGATCCATATTATTAATTTAAAAAAATGTGTTTTTAAAACAACTGTTCCACCTCTATGTGATGTTGTGACCTTCTCACTGGACAGCATTGACTGTCATATTCCACTTACGGTAATCTTTTTTATTTTCACTGGATGAGTTTGAAGGAACGCTGTAAACTTTTTCTTTCTGTCTCCATGCTCAGGATGGGCACGGAGGACACAGCAAAGTGCTTCATGTCATCCCTGTGGTGTTTCATTGATTCAGACTCAAAGAAACTGTCAAAGAGAATTAGATGCATGACTGAATAGTGATTTTCTCCATCATTCCTGAACAGAAAGCGAGCGTGGCATCTATCGATGTCGCCGTGCTCCCCTATCTCTATGGCTCTGCTTTCCCTCCTCCTTGCTCCAGCACTAGGACGTAAGTCACACACTGTGCAAAGCACAATCACTGACACATCACAACATCAGTGTATTTTGCATGAATGCCACCATAACTGTGAAAATGTTTGTCTGGTAAACACAGACAAAGAAGACTCAGGTTAATGTTACACATGTTGACTGTTGCTAGGTCATTCTCTTTATCACAACTCACAAAGCAAAGGCCAGAAACAGCAGACACACTGTGCTGGTCTGTGTTGTAGGATTAAATCAGATTAAATGTCCCCCTCTGATAATCACAACGAGTCCATTCTGTGTTGTTTGGGGACACAATAAAGCTAACCTGGATGCACAGTCAGTGCTGGATACAGTAGGTGTGCTGCTTTTTGAAATTTTGCCTCGCTGTCCTGGCACACACATGCAACTGCATGTGACACCTTAATTGTGGTTCATCTCCCGCTCATTGCACTAATGACTGGCTTTCTGAGTGTAATGCTGCGGCAGGCAGTAACTTTAACAACTTGAGGCCGACACGCACAGTCAGATAAGTGTTTAGTGGTAGTAAATACGGGATTATAAATACCGTCTCACCACTTTATCTCATTTCTCAGCAGTTATGTGCGATCTGGGAACGGCTTCCAGATGTGCTGTGTTCATGCCGTTCACTGTAAACGAGCTGACTCAGGTTATTGACCGGGGAGGCCCTCTGGCTGTCACCAGCCTTGTTCCATGGAGTTTTTCAGAGTCTTTTCCCCTTCCTAACAGCAGTGCAGCAGCTCAGGAATAGTGCCCTCTTCTGACACATCTCAGGAATTGATTTTCCACTGTACGAAATATCCCAGTGACGGTGAAGTCTTTGAGGGCTGTTTTAAACACATCTTAGGACCTGCAAAATGTGACCCAAGTACTAAACAACGGAGTGTTACAGCTAACCAACAGAATGTTGTTTTCTGAATTGACATATGATTTGTATTATCGTCATTTTATTGGCAATGAAAAACTAGGCCACTAAACTAGGCTTTCATTTTGTAGATTAATAAAACAAAATCTCTGCTAACATTAAAGTAAAGATTTAAAAAAAAAATCTCAGACACAGTAATGATGAAAGCTGAAATCAAATGGCAGTATGATGTATTGCAGGTTGCAGTTTGCACCAAAGGAGCGGTCCATCTTAATAAATCATACACATAAATAAAAAGGAAAGTGGCTCACCTTCCATACTGACCTTCTGCAGTAAAATGTTTCTGATGACAAATGGCTTTGGACACAGTCATGCAACAGTAACTACCATGGTCATCAATATTATGTTTCCATCTCTGATGTTGTATTTGGATCGCAAGAGGTGTCTAAACAGTCTGCATCATAAATCTCAAAGACTGTGTTAATTAGTCTGCGTTTGTGCTTTGGAATATGTGAAACACTGTAAGTGTAGTTGTGAGAAACTCGCGTTAAAAATGCATCACAGTGCATTGTGATGTTAATTCACTCTGACATTAAAGATCTTGCTGTTTCCTTGTATCTGTCTCCCGGAATAGGCCAACTGAATTAAACTGAAAGGTAATATATTGTTTTTGTCAAATTCAGCAAAGAACAGGTCTAACAAGATTATTTTTTTTCTTTCATTTTTTTTGTCCTATCAGAACTGGATCTCAACCGGTTGGATGGTGATACCGTCTGCCCACCAGTGAGGAGCGGACAAGATGACCTTCCAGGTAATGACCTGCAGTTGGGTTGTGTTCAAACGAAAGTGAAGGCAGCAGTATCGTAAAATCACAAGCTTAAGCCTGTAGAATCCCTAGAAGAGAAAATGGACTATACAAAGGAAGGTGGTAAGTTTAATTAGTTGAAGAGGGTGGGCTGCCTAATGCCTCAAGACACCTTTAGATTTCAAATGAGGCAAATAAAATGTTCCACTTGGGCTTTACAGATTTTTTGTTGGAACAATTCGAACTCAGCAAGATTGTAATTGCTCACCACTGCTCTGTTTCAAACAGTGCACCTCAGTAACACATCTGCACACGTTCTGCTCTGCGGTTTGAAAAGTAATGCATTGCTAAACTGAAAGGTTGTTTATTTGCCATTGGATTCACTTTTTCCTCACTTCATCATAAGCTTTATCATACATTTCCTATAACTGTGAAATAATTACATCATTATCATAATAAAATACTCTAATGCTATGCTGGTTGGTCCACCCCTGTAATCCAGACTGAAATCATCAACTATTACATGGATTACCATGAAATTTTCATGGTCCCTAGAGGATGAATTATAATGACTTTGATGATCTTCTCACTTTTCCTCTAGCACCACCATTATGTTGAGATTTTTGGTTCAAAGTGAAATGTCTCAACAACTGTTGGGTGGATTGCCATGAAATGCACTCCACACATATTCAAATAGCCTCAGGATAAATTGCAATCATTTAGCCTCACTATGGGGTCAAAATTCTAATTTGTTCAATAATTTGGTTTAAAGATTAATTAATGACTAAATACCTACAAACTGAATGACCTTCCCATCACCTTCACTTGTACTTTGTGTTTCTTGCTAATTTCGCAAATGCTTAACAAAGATGGTGAGCACGGCATATACCTGCTTAACATCATGCATGTTAGCATTGTGCTTGTCAGCATGTTAGCATGGTAGCCGATGTTCCCATTTAACTCAAAGCAATCTCACACTAGCATGGCTGCAGACTTTTACTCTTGTCCCTAAGTGACAAGAAAACTATATTGTCTACTTTGTTAAGATAATTTCTTTTAGCAGGGTCATGTAATTAAATGATCTCAATGCAACAAGGTCCTTGTTGTATACTATGATTCCAATGTCTTAAAAATGAATTATTCTTAAAGATAAAAGCATTTAACTTTCTGTGATGCTTGTTCCTATACATGTAGTAGCCCTTTGTTAATGAATCATAACACTATTCTTCTGCTACACAACACACAGTAGATGATAATCATTATGAAATGCATCATACATTATCCTTCATAGGTTTTGATCTGATCACCCAGTTCCAGCTGGATGTGATCCCTCTGAAAGGCGTTAGGAAGGTGGACGGCTCCACTCCCCTCCAGGTGGCCTACCGCCTCGACAGGGAGGCCAACTTCCAAATTCCAACCATGTAAGTACAGTAAAGAGGGTTTAAAAGAAAACAGATAAAAACACACACACGTGGAGAGGTAGCAGTGGTCTCCTGATGCAGGTGTTGCATTATTACAGGTCCAGCACAGATGTTACTGCATGGCGAGCAGCATATAATTGGTAAAGAAAAACATGTCTGAACATATTGGGCAGAAAGGCAGAGCAGAGGCATTTTGTGTGTGTGTGTGAGTAGTGTGGGATCGTAAAAGTAGCGTTTGGACCTTGCTTGAAGGAAATGTATAGTAAAGGCACATCTATCACCATGCCTTTTTACTAATGATTTATCGTCTGTTGTACATGCTGCTTTAAAGGTTTAGACTGAAAAAAGACAGCCCTGGCTTCCTGTTCAGATCTTCTTTAGTTTGTAATTAAAGGTTAGTTGTTGTGACATGGCTGGGGTGAAAATAAGCTGTGAGCCCCACTGAGACACCCCACACCCTTGAAAAAAGTTATGGTGTTTGAGACAGTAAATAAATTAATCAAATAATCCTGAAAATTGACAGCCATTTTAATAACCATTAACTGATTTTATAAAGGGTTAATCAATTTAAAAGGGAAGTCGGGAACTCATTTAATATTTCACTTAAAGTCAGGTGACTTCCAAGAATCAGACTTTTAAAAGGACGCCAATTAAAAATGATTATTATTAAGATTATGAATTTCTAATTTCAAATCCAAGTTGAGATCGACCTGTTGACATCACGATGACATCAACAGGAAGGCCACAGGAGTAATCATACAACTCTTTTCACGGACTGAGTAGTACCCCTAATGGCAAGTTAAATGAGCATCATCATCATGACATTGTGTAATAAATAATAAATCAATTAATGTACACGCTAAAAGGTCCTTCTGATTTGTTGATATTATTATCAAAGATATACTGCAGCTATTTTTTGTCGCAATCCCATCAAGTTGGCAGATGTGCAAAACACAAAAAAACAAAAGAATAGTCAATATTGAAGCAGCAGAGGCTGAGCTATCCTCACTTTAGTCATTAAGATGAGTCAAGTTCTTAAAATGCCTGATCCTGCATTTCCCATAATGCATCTCAGTAGTATCTTTCATTAGACCCTCAGTGCCTGGTAAACATCCAGTCTGACAGACTGAGTAGATGAAGTGAACCTCATATGTACGATTGGTGGAGTGGCCCTATGGTTTCAGTTAATCAAATTACCACATAACAAATGACACACTGTGAACCTGCGGGGTCCTTTAAGGTCTGTGGTCCTGGGGCGGTTTCACACTTTGCCCAGTCTCAAAATAGTATCAAATAGAGTCATTTTGCATTTTATTTAACACACAAGAAAGACATGCTATCCAAGGCAAAATGTCAAAAAGCTTGAGTACAGAGAGTGCAGGTTAACGGCTTTACCACTTTACATAACCAAATATGTCTCCCAGTGTTTCCCAGTGTGCCTGCTCCAGTCTGTTTTGGCTAATCTGTTCCTGCAGACCAGCTTTCCTTAGAAGCTGTTATGTAACTCGCTGGCACCCTGCATCTACACCACTCGGGCCTGTCACACTGAATGTAAATACATGTTTATTTCCTCAGCAGGACCAGTGGCACAGACTGTGCTTTGAAGTCGGTCCCTACCAGCAAGCTTTAAGCCACACTCCCTTCCTTTTCACTGCAGGCCAAAAGCAGCACATACTTGAGACTTTTTCACCTCAGGCAAAGCAAGAGCATGGTCTTCGTTTGTTTTACTGGCTTACAGGAAACGCTTTTTTTATTGCCTCACCTTGATCGTTTACAAGACGGTAAAAGTTTGGTCACAGCGCCCATCTATTAATGCACCACCTACTGAGAATCTGGCTTGTTAAAAATACAGAAAGCACCAGACTGTGGATGCTAACCAGGACTGCATGTTGTAACTGAAGCAGTGATTTATATGCAGAGGCAGCCTCTTTCATAGTATCTCATTTGTGATATAATAGCATGCCATAAAACCTTTCTTCGAAGGATGTAGCTTAAATTTGTTTGTATTTGACCTTCAAAGACAGTGATGGCTAGCTTTTAAGTTATTTTAATCCACGTCTTGTCCTTGATTTGATGGTTGGTCATTTGTTTGTCATTTTTTGCTTAACGTTGACATAAAAGATATTTTGAGAATATAACCTGGCTGGTTGAGAGCAGTCTTTGAGCTTTTCCTTTGAAAGTCATTCAATAAAAGCATATAAAAGCAAAGAGTTTGACGGACTGGAACATTCTATCCAGACACCCTGTATCTGCTGCGAAGACTCTTTTGGAGTGCAGGGGGCCTCTCCTGAGGACCTTTTTGACTCTGTGGTGGCACCAGCCATCTTCTATGGAGTGGTCTGCTGGGACAGCAGCATTTCAACTGCTGACAGGAAGAGACTTAACAGGCTGCTTAAGAAGACCAGCTCTGTCCTTAGATGACCTCTCAACCTGATGGAGGTGGTGGTAAAAGGGAGATGATGGCTAAGCTATCATCCCTGATGGAGGACATGTCCCGCCTCATGCAGGACTCTCTGATGGCAGTTTTACTTATTATATTTTTTACCTATTTACCATATCTTCCTTTTTTTACTGGTGCTTTTGCTATTACACTATCCCCTTTGCTGCTGTAACACTGCAGTTTTCCTGCTGTGGGATTAATAAAGGATTTTATTTTATGTTATCCCTGACCTGATTGGAGGCTCTGTGCTTAATATCCCCCTCAGGCTGAACTTTCCTCGTGGCTTCCCTGACGAGTACTCCTTCATGGCGACTTTCCGCATGATCAAGAACACAGTGAACAAGGTGTGGAATGTCTGGCAAATAATGGACGAAGATGGCAACAAGCAAGCCGGACTGAGGCTGAACGGCGACCAGCAGGCTCTGGAGTACTTCCTGATGGGCGCTGATGGCAACCTGCAGACCGTCACCTTCCGCGGCCTTTCTGTGCTCTTCAACACCAAGTGGCACAAAGTGATGATTGGCGTGGAGCGCGACCAGGTCACTCTGTATGTGGACTGCCAGCCTGTGGATCAGAAACCCATCAAGGGCAAAGGCCCAATCAACACAGAGGGAGACACTCTTATTGGCAGGCTGGATGCTGATCCTGACGCCTCCGTAGTGGTAAGCAAGGATGGAGTATTGCCTGCTGTATTTAATCATGTTCACAGACTCTCCTCACAAGCTCTATTATCAAATAGTGCTTTCTGCGAACAAACACTCTGGTTTATATGTGTGCTGAGCTCGGCTATAATTCTAAAGTGCTGCTGTCACAGCAAAGCTGCTCAGCTGGGTTCCAGTGGGGGAGAAAAAGCAAAACTTAATCCCTGCAGAAAATAGCATTGGTGTAAACTCACCCACAGAGGATTGGTTGATTCAAAACTACAAAGAAATAACTGTTGCATGACAAGGTGTTTCAAGATTCTTTGTCAATGTCACATCTGAAAATTAATGCATAGTACACTATTTATAGTAACATTAGCGTGTCTTTTCAGTTTGAACTCCAGTGGATGTTGATTCACTGTGACCCAAAGAGAGCCCAGAGAGAGAGCTGCAATGAGCTGCCTGCCACCGAGGTACAGTAACAAGGACTGGGATCTGCTCAGCATCTGCTGTGGTTTGTGGTTTTCTTCAGGTTGATGGGCTTCCAGCATGCTGGAAGAAAACAGGGCAGAACTGCTGAAATAGAGTTGCAGAACTGTAACAAACACTTTGCCAAGCAGTTTCCTTTAGTACATCCAGAGGTTGCTGTTCATCCAGAACAATTTGCAAGTTGGACAATTTAGAATTGTTTTTCTCTCTCACTCTCTCTCTCTCTCTCTCTCTCTATCTATCTATCTATCTATCTATCTATCTATCTATCTATCTATCTATCTATCTATCTATCTCTCTCTCTCTTTTAATCAAACAGCAGATTGGAGTTGTAGTTCTACAACCATTTCTTGGAGGCAGAGCTGTTAAGGACCAGGCAGACATGATCTCATTGGCTGTGTTAAACCTCAGTGCATGGAGCCAAAACACAAACGCTTGTTAGCTAACTGACAAACTTTACTAACAAAGTGGAAGTTTGATCAAATGAAAAGTGTGAGATCAGAAACCCAACCTGCACAGTGCGCACAGAGCCAGATTTTTGAGGTTACTGTTTTATTTCAGTTCAGCACAGAATACAGCATGAGCAGGCCCACCACATGTAGCCCACAAACAGCAACATGGTTTTGCATGGTTACATCTAAGCTGCACAGTTATTGCCCACACAAAAATGTGGATAAGTTTTTTGTGTTTTTTTTAGACTTCTTGATTGAACAGTATGTTGGCCTGCCTGATGTCACTTTCTTAGTTTAGGCACACTACGTGCTGCCTCTTGATTATCAGCTTAGCATTAATTTTTTAGCTTGTAAAGAGCAGTAAGCCTCGTAAGTTAGTTTCATTTTTCTTACCTTTTGCATTTTTCACAGGATTTCTGTTCTTTAGCCAGAAACAAATGTGACTCCTTTAGCTTCAACATTAAAGTTAAAAGTCAGACATGGAATTCTTAAGATGCATTCAAACACCAAGCAATGCAAATGCCATGGCACATTTGCTGGAATTTGACTGCTGGATCATTAATGTAGTCCAAACAGTAGACCGCCAATAACCACAATATACACCTGCACAGACATTTGCTGTAATCTAGCTACAAGAAATGGACGCACCAACCGTATGTGTGGGAGACTGCTTGTGTGTCTGTGTTCAGCTCAGAACCCACCAGGATCTCCACTTCTATCCTTTTTCCTCTCATTTCTATACTTTTATGAAGTAGGATCCTGAATTGATACCCAAATTCACACTACAATGGGCAAATTTGTGTCTTATGTAACATCGCATTTGTGTAATGTCCATCGCTCAAAGAAATTACACCCAATTTTGCTTGATATAGTGCGTTATTTCTATCACACAGCATCAATCATCTTGTCCATAGATGATTGCTCACAAGTAATAAACACAGGAATTGTTTGGCATGGGTGTGGTTAGAAGTCATTCAACAGTAAAAACTAATTGGAAATCAGTGAGAAAGCCTTTGACTGGTGGTTAGATTGATTTACAAGAGAGCTAGGATTATGTTATATTGAAATGAAAACACACACACATTGTGCAAGGGCTGTGCAAGGTTTATGACACTTATGACTAAGTACTATCTTTCATTTCAGTGTGGCTTTAACACAATTAATGAGATTTCTGCCTGAAAGAATTACTGGTTGCCTAGGATGAAAATTCTGCTCTGCTGTCTCATATCTCATTCTGTAGAAAGTCTGCAATGTGATTGCTTTTATTCAGTCCCTTGTATCAAGATGCAAATATTCCTACCCGCTATAGACAGAACTATTTCCTGGCCTGGTGCTCTCTATTAGATTTCAGGCTAACATTCCTGCATCCAGCTGTGAGATGGTTCTGTACATGGGGAGTGTTGGTTCTGTGGGCTGTATAAATGACAGCATGATATACTCACTACTATGATTATGAGCAGGTGCGCTTCTGCTGACACTTTTGGTGAGGGTGGTGTGACTACTTCACTAACTCTCCCTTTATCTGATTTCTCTTGCTTCTTCAGATGTATGCCAATGCTGAGGTATTTATTTATCTACTCTACTTCCTTTTTGCTTTTTGATATTAAGCCTATAATCTATTTCAGTGCTTTGGTTGCCTAATTACCTCATTGCTTTGTTCTAAATCTAATTTATGGTGGAGGTTTTATTTGCTTTTTCAGGGTTGTGTAGGTCGGCCATTCATACATTTCTACACCTGTTAATCAACTTTGTACAGACTAGATATATAAAATTATACCTGAAATGTCGCAAATTAGAACCACATCTGCAGACTATCAAAAGACACATGTACCTAAAGAATGTTGAAATTCACACCTCAGTATGATTTCAATTTATTTGTCCTCATTAGTCAAAATATTTGTCCAATTTTCTGTTTTGTTGCTTTAAAAGCACAATCAATAACATTTCTAATGTCAAACATTCCACCATTTTGGGTAAATCATTTGATGTTCTCTTTTCTTAAATGTGTCTCTTTTTCATTAAAAGCTATATTCGTAGTTTTTACTGGCATTTGTTGACTGGTTGTCTCCACTCTCAGCCTGACAAATCAGTCCAAGGCCCTCCAGGAGCCCCTGGCCCAGAGGGCCCCAGAGGGCCCGCAGGAGAAAATGGCAGAGATGGAAGAGATGTAAGTATTTGCTCCTCAATAAAGCCATTCGTTCTACAAACATTCTTCAACATTCAGTCATTTCTAACAAGACTGGCAAGTATTTCCCTCTGTATGTCTTTATGAGTTCTTTAACTATGCTGTTTTATTCATCTCTGCAGGGTCTTCCTGGTTCTCCTGGCAGTCCAGGTGTCCCTGTAAGTATGAAAGGCTAAATGATGTACTGACAAAACACTGCATGCTTCTGATCCATTCTTACTCTTTATGTGCATTTGTTTGTTTGCCATGTGATGCCTCAGTGAAATAATTCACTTTACCTCTGTGTTCAAGAATCCACAGGTTTTCAGATTTACCAAGACACTACGATTGGTCATTATATACTATTTAATCATTCTAGAGATGGCACCGCTTTGTAGACCAACCCTGAAATATTTACTGTTTTTGGAGGGAAAAGACTGTTGGTAACCAAGATATTCTTAAAACATCAATATACTTTTAACATATTTTTAAACAACAGTAGAAATATGCAGGAACCTATAGCCCAAACATGATCCCACCCCATAACCAAAGCCATATTTATTTCATCCATCAGTGAATGTTAGCTTCTGTTGCCGTTGTTGGTACAATTGAAAATAAGCATATCCAAACCCTACCTGAGCCCGAAACTTTGTGCAACGACAGGTGTCGAACCCAACCTGAACCTGGTGGGTCGTGAGTATCAAATTTTGGGTTGGGTTTGGCCTCTTTCAGGTAACAGAACTCTAAACCACATTGCATTGAATAGAAACAGTACTGTAGAAAGCCAACGTTACACAATTTCCGATTTCTACCTTAAGATGCGAACAGTTTATGTCAGAGAGCAAAATGTGAGTCAGCTTTAGGCTTAAGTTAACCACCTTTAATTTCTGCATACTTTAAACTTAAAGCCATCCATTCATTTTCCTCTGCTCATAGTGATTGCTGACCACAATGAAAACCCACTGAACATGATGCAAAGTTTGCCCAATTTCATTTTGTGTAAGATGCAAATAAATTGCATCTCAAATCATTGTGGAATAGCAGGCAACACCAGACTGACTGACTGACTGACTGACTATGAGGAGCTGACAAAGAAACAGTGATGCAGTGGTGGGCCACAAAGTGCAGTCCTTACTTCCTGTGGAAACATGTCTATGAAGAAGAAGAACACTGTATTTTCCTCTTTCGTATATATCTGTCTTTCATTGTCTCTCAGGATTACAAAAAAGACACACAGTCATGTAAATTGCCACACCCTGCTGATTTTGACAATGTTTACTAACAGGCAAGCTACTGCACTTTCTAGCCATGAGAGGTGGAGGTTTGAAGCCATTGGTTTTCTTCAGAACCACAGGTCTATTGTAACAACTGCCATCATATACTATTTCAACTGAAAAGGCATTCAATGTGTCCGATATCACATGCTAAAATACTGCCTACTACATACTCAGTATGTATACTGCATACTGCCTACTAAATGTATGATCAAGTATGCCATTACCAGCTGACTAGTTTTCTGTCTTCTCTGCATCACATGTAACAATGACAACATTACCAGTCTGAGCTATGAATGAAAATTTACTGTTTGTCAGACCACAAAAGAAACAAGAATTAGATTAGAAAAATGATAGACATCAGTGTTTTGGGGTGGTGAGCCTTACTGATTACTGAACAAAAACACCGTTTTATAACTTTATTCTCTGATTTTGGTGAAACTGGATGCTATTTTATGGAGAACATGTTTTCTGATTTTCCGTCTGATGTCCTCCAGCCACTCTGTCTTAACCCTTGATGATTCACAGAGTTTCCTGATACGCAGATAACTTTACTTGTTGCTTAATTCTTGTAAGGAGCACCTGCAACAAAAACAATAAAGGAATTCTGATTTTGATAAAGTAACAACTAACTGCTGCTGTTAGCAAGTTAGCCAAATTAGCTGTCTAGTTAGCAGTGCTAGTAGCTGACTGTGTCTGGAATTGGAGCTCATAGCACTGGGAGAGTGTTGCTGTTTGGAGCTTTGGATCACCAGGAGGCCTCCGTCTCTGTCTTCACCTCTGCTCTACAGTCTGCCATTGGACAGTCTGAAGAGACACAATAAATTGTGGGGAAGTTGAATGCCCAGTAAGCTAATGACACATACTCTGAAATTCTTGCTAATGTAGCATACATCTGGGCATTTCTTATATGCACAAAATCAATACACTATGCAGTTGAAAGGCACTACACCACATTTTGTCACACATTAACACAAATAACACCACATGGTGTGTTTGCACTGATCCAAAACAGACCTGACACTTTTCAACCACTCTGACTGAGCCTGAGGGTTAACTGGAGGCAACATGTCTACCAGTGGCGCAGTCATTTATCGTTGTTCTTTTCCTGGCCACCCCATTTGTTATCTGCTTAGCCTTACAGGAGCTTCGGTTGTCCTTCATCTAAGAAACAACAAGAGCGGCTCACCTTTCATTGATTAACTGTTGACTGTCACTGCGCTGCGTATCTTAGCAACAGAGCAGAGAGATGCAGGAAGAAGATAAAACTGTTTTATTCCTGTTGTGTCTGTTTCCTAGGGCAGCAAAGGGGAGCAGGGGGAGGTCGGTCTTCCTGGACAGAGAGGCCTGCCCGGTCTTCCAGGAGCTGCTGTAGGAAACATCACTTCATCCACTGACACACTCTTTGTAATACCTGCAGTACTGTCTGTGTGTGATTGTGTGTTATTGTTGCCTGCAGGGTTCACCTGGCCCATTGGGTCCCAGAGGGCCTGTAGGGGAGAGAGTGAGTGACCATTCAGATCTCTTTGAAATCATTTCATTGTAAGTATTATGACAAGGCCACTCATTTTTTCCCCCTTATGATTGCAGGGACTTCCTGGCTTTCCGGGACCTCCCGGTGCTCCTGTAAGTGGAAAAAACCTTTCATCAAAGCAACATGCATGGAAATGACACTTTATGTGTCTATGAGGAAACTGCCAGTACTTTCTGTTGATCTAAATCTGATGTGTCTTTCCTTTCGCAGGGCCCAGCAAGTGAAGGACCCCCTGTATGTGTCTGCTACATCTGTTTTATTCTGGATCATGGTTTCCCAGTGAATGTGCTGCTGTGGTAACTGCTGTGTGTGTCTAACAGGGACCACCAGGAAAAGCAGGAATCCCAGGAGATGAAGGAAACATCGGGCCTGAGGTCTGACTTCAAATTAAGAAAAAACAAGATTTTAATTTCATTTGACTATATGTTGATATATGAAAATAGTCAGTGGTGGAAAGTAACCAAGTACATTTACTCAAGCAATGTAGTTACAAGTGAAGTTCTCTATACTGCACTACAGATTATAAATGTGGTACAACCCTTGTTAACTCCATTTTTTTACATCAAAAACACGATATGAATATAAAATACAACACATTGTTGAAGATTAAACCTGTGGTTCCCAACATGTTTGCCTTATGACCTCTTGTCTATTTTGGGGTCCTTGTCATCCATCATATATCTATTTGTTGTTAGCAGTTCAGAGTGGTTTCCTCTCCAGACTTATCACATGGTTTCATATAAATAACAGCTTGAGTTCCACAGAAGTCAAATTCTTCACTGTCATAAAAAGCAAAGATTAGAGAAAAGTCCCAAAAAAACGATACTGGTTTGTGTTGCAGAACTTCCTCTAGATTGGGAATCACTTTACTAAACTGTATATAAAACAGTTACAGATAACATCACCTTGATTGTCTAGCAGTAAAATTCTGCTCATCTGCTGATGCATCAGTAACAGTTAACATGGCTGCATGCATCAACTTTTAGATGATTCTTCCAAACATGATTTAAATGTGATTTTTACAGCATTATAAAACTGTTTGCTATTTTTAAGATTTTGTTCTTGGTTGGATATCAAATGCTTGCTTTTATATGTTTGATATCAAGTGTTATGATAATATGTCCTTTACTTGCAGGGTCCACCTGGACCTAGAGGAGCAATTGGCGTCTCAGGGCCTCCTGGCCCTCCTGGTCCACCAGGGCCAGTGGTAAGAACTAACCCATGCTCTGCTGACATCTACTACTTCATCATAGTTTTTCATACATCTCATACAGTACATATATTACAATGTGTACTGTATTTCATTGTATTTATTTATTTTTTCAATTTGTTTTTATGTAGGCATTTCAAATATTCCATATTTGAGAGCCTGTATGCAGATACTGATATTTGTCTGTAAAGATTCCGTCATCCAGGTCATGGTAATCAAAGGAGGGTTGAATCCAGCGCAACTGGACTTGGTTAGAGAAACATTTCGCCTCTCATCCAAGTGGCCTCTTGAGTTCTAACTGACTGGTGGGTAGTCCCAGGTATTTAACCTCTTTGGGGTTGTTATCAAGGTCATGGATAATAATATTATCTATGCTGTTGTGCTGCTGTTACAACTGCCAGGAGCACAGATTTGTGCTCCTGGCAGTTGTAACAGCAGTTAGAGTCTTTGGAGTCACCTGAGGTCCACTGTGAATGACAGTCAATGGAGATGACACATGAGGCCAACTGTGAATCGTTGCTAATTCTCCAGGGAACTGATGAAAGGACAGCATTGTTGGAAGTGATAAGTGGTCATAGACCTCTTCTGTTGAGGGATGGTTTCTCTATTTTTACGTAAAAAGCCTCCGTCACTCCTCTTCAAATCACCTGTCCTCCCTCTCCAAAATATGCACATTGTTGTCCGTGAATGAGTGTCCCTTATCTTTCAGGTGGAGGTGAACTGACCCTCCTGTGCTGAGCCATGAGACTGTTCAATGGTTGTTTTCCTCAGTTTACCTCCTACACCGGAGAGGAGATAAGGGAAACTCATTGGAGGGCAACAACATTATTTTGGAATGAAGAGGAATGAAGGAGGCTATTTCTGAAAAAAAAAAAAAGAAACTATCTTTCAACAGAGGAGGAGGTCTACAACACCACCACAACACTGTCCTTTCACCTCTTCTCAGGGGATTTAACAACTACTCACAGTTGCTCCAATGTGTTGGCCTCAGCTCCAATGACTGTCATTCACAGCCGGTCCCTGATAACTCCACCGACTGTTACGACAACCATCACACAGCCAAGAGAACTAATGACTGAAGTGTCAATGACCTTGATAACAACCCCTCAGAGGTTAAAAACCTCGCCACCAGTCAGTCAGAAATAAGGAAGCTCCTTGGATGAGAAGCAAAACATTTTCAAGTTTTTAAAACGAAGCCCAGTTGTCGCTTGATTCGACCTTCCTTGGATATACTAATATTTTGGATTACAACTACTGATTGTCAATATAACCTGACGTCATTATTTTTTTAATTAGACGTTATTCATGCCAACAATTACAAGTATGGTGTAACAATACATTTATTAATTTCTTATTGTTATTAAAAAGCCTCTGAAAGAAAGTCTAGACAATGAGATGCAAAATTGCTTCATCCACTCTCTAGTTGAGACCTCTCATAGACCTAGAGCATGTTGGCCTTGTCAAATCTAAGATACTACAGTATACAACTGATTGTATTATGCCAAAGTTGACAAAACTGAGTGATCAGTGTCTGCATGCTCAATATCAGCTACATGCCGCATATTGACCATCTCCTGAACTGGTGTAACCCCAATAGCCCTCGTACTAATGTGTTATCTCTATTTGGACACATGCACATTTCTTCTTGAGCTCAGATTTTCATGAGAATTCCTGAGTGCAAGATGGTGTTGCATGTTGCAGTCTCTTTTCACATTACCTCTCTGGGAATTTCTGCTGTGGTGGATTTATGTGGACATCTAAACACCCACGGCTGTTTTAGATGTCGCTCTGCTGTGTTTTAGGGACCGCCTGGTGCCAGCAATGAGGGAAGTGGGGAAGCTGTGAGTGTTTTACTGTCTTACGTGCTGCCAAATGTTTCCTGGATGCATGGCAATTGGAGTGGTGAATTTCTGATCAAATGGAGTCATTGAAGTGAAGAGGCCTTGCAGCAGCCATGCTTGTTGGTTATTCGACTGTCTTTGTTCACTGTCCTGTCTCTCATTTCAATCCTGTCTGTCTGTTTGTACATGTTTATAGTGTCCTGCTGCCTGTCCTGCTGGACCACAGGGAATGGCTGGGCTACCAGGGATGAAGGTCAGGAATGTCAATGTCAAAAAAAAGACAGTTATTTTTGGACTACATAACACTTTAGATTTAGTTTAATGTCGACATAATTTCATTGTAAGCGAGTCAGTTAGACATTTAATTGGGAGTGAGGCCATGTTAGTAACTGTTCCTCTATAGCTTTCACAAGAGGTGACTTACAACAGTGAATTCATTCAGTAAGTTATACAAACAGCAGAACATATCTGGACCATAAGCAAAAGTGGACCTCATGACAAAGATCATGTGAATATCATAGCCTTTATTATCGAAAACTACAAAGTCATTTCTGAATAACTTCTTAACTCTGTGCTTTATATAATGGACACAAAAAATAATTAACAGTGGTACAATGTTCACAGTGATTGCTTATGTTAGTCAAATTATTTAATTTTTTTTATATTAGAACTCTGGCAATTGCTTAAATTTTCATCAAGCATCTCATCAACTAACTAACTTCATGACCAAATCAATGGCAGTAAACGGTAAACGTCAACATCATCGTGTTAACATTGTCATTGAGAGCATGTTGACGTAAACATTTAGTTCAAAACACTGTCATCTCTATCTACAGCCTCACAGGAGCGCCATATGGCTGTATTAGTCCTATATTATAAAAAGAATGTAAAACAGCAGCTGCTTGGAAGGCAAGAAATAAACACCGACTTAGGTAGGAGAGGGAACTCTGGGATATATTTAGACATTTCAGTTCAGAATTAATACACAGGGACCTTAAGCTTTGACAGTAATAAGCTCAAATCTAATAATATAAAATTGTTAATACAAATGATTGCTGCTTTTAGGGACACAAGGGTTTGGCTGGAGAGCCTGGAAAAGATGGAGAACCTGGAGAGAAGGTACGCAAAAGAGTTCATAATATCTCTCCCCTAATGTCTCTGCACCAACTGTGTGGATTCCTGTTTCCAGTCACATGTCATATCTACGGAAAGAGATTGATAGCAAGAATAAGTAGCATGTAAATGATTTGATTGCAGCCTGTAAACAGCTTAATATGATTAGCTCTGTTCTCAGAATTTAATTAATTTTTTTCTTGTTTGCTTTTTCCACAGGGAGAAGCTGGAGCACAAGGTCCTCAGGGGCCACCAGGTCGCATGGGAGATGATGTGAGGAAGCTAATTCCTCTGTCTCAGTATGCTTTTACAGACCTGTCTCCACAACAGGAAGTGATATATATTTTTGGAAATGCTCTTTTGTCATTTCAGGGCCAAAGAGGACCAATTGGGTTCCCTGGATCGACAGGAGAAAAGGGAGACAGAGTAAGTTGAACCAAAGATTTAAAATGAAAGAAAATGAAAATAAAATTTACTGGCATGTGATGATGATGATAGAAATATTTGTAGCATTACATTTGCAGATAAAAGCTCCTCTCTGTTCATAGGGTCCTCCTGGTTTCAATGGTGTCCCAGGACCTACTGGCCCACCTGGAGCTCCTGTAAGCAGTCTTATCTGGCATTTACTCTCAGAGCTATAGGACAGTTGTAATTGAAAACTAAGTGTCCAGATGTGCCTCTGATTGAGTCTTCTTCTTTCAGGGTGTGGAGGGAATCCGTGGACGTCAGGGTTTGGAGGGGCCTAAGGGTGACGAAGTGAGTTCTACACTTCAACTTAGATTCTGGATTATATTGCAAAATATTATCCGAAAGACTGTTTGGATTAAAAACTTGGTATTTGATTAGGGAGCTGTGGGACCTCAAGGAGAAAATGGTCCTAAAGGGGACAAAGGAGACACTGTAAGTACGCTGATGGGATTGACTGAACTTTCCCGTGACTCATTCATTCTTTATATTTTAGAACGTGACAGGGTATAACTGTTTGATGTGACATTACAGGGAGAGCCTGGCAAAGACGGCTTGGATGGACTTCCTGGAGCAGATGGAGCCAAGGTGATTTCTGATCAATACATTTACTTACTTTTACCAAAAATATCCACATGTTGTGCTTTCCCCCTCCACAGCCCCGGTGCTAACATTATCTTTATTCTTCACCTTGATGAACAAATAAATGTAAAGTAAGAAAGCTAAAATATCAAATCTCAAACCATGTTTTCTTGTCCTTTCTATAAGACATATACTGTATGCATACAGACAAAAATATACTGATCTAACTCTAATCATTATTTTTATATGCATGCACTTCAACTCAACAGGGAGAGTCTGGTACTCCTGGAGCTGTTGGTGTCAGGGGGATTGTGGGTATTCCAGTAAGTCCAACTTCATTTTCATTCGCTGTATTTCTGCAGTCTTCACAGTGATCATCAGAGATATCTTCTACTGGTAATTATGTTTCTGAAGAGTTCTATTTGTATTGCAAAGTGAGTCAAAGCAAGGACAAGCTGCTCTCTGAGGCCACATAGTAGGTCAGATAAATAAAACATTAAAGTCAAACAGCCAGCGGGAAGGAAAATCTAATGTCAAGAGCACATCGACCTTTGCCTGGAAGTGTGTGAGGAGAGAGGCTGCAGATATGACTCTAATGCTCAAACTGACACTACAAACAGCACAGTAGAAAAAGAGCAGAATGTTTTTATACCCTTATCTCCGCATTCTGAAAGAAGCTGTACAGCCTCCTGTATCAAACAAATATTCATGGCTTTCCAACAATGAATGTCACTGCTGTATTAGGAAATGGCAAGTTGGATATGTTGGAGCTTTCAGAGGACTTTTTTTCAGTCCTCATTATGACTTAGGAATTGATGTGAACGCTGTTTAAAAGTTGGAAACTTGTAATTACGATAACTTCTTAGTGTAAGTACATCTTCAAGAGCCACTAAAATGGCTGTGGACTCTTTGTCTTGTGTGTATTTAAGAAATGCTGTTTATCTTTTATGCAATCTCTTTGACCTTTTTCCTGCCAATAAATAAAAAATAAATTCCAGGTATGACAGCAGTAACACATTCATTTTTTAAGTTCTTTTTTACATGATGTGTCGCTGTTCTCAGGGGCTGCCAGGAAAGCAGGGAGTAGTCGGGCCCCCTGGTGCAAAGGTAATTGGAATCATCTCCTATTTAATGAGGCATGTCCATACTGCACATCCAAACTTTTATTGCTGCGCTATTAAACTTCAGCAGAACTCACTCACTGCGAGCAGACTGAGCTGGTAGACATAAAAACTTGAAGAATAACACAATTCCCGTCATGGATTTAGGGCGAGACTGGTGCCGAGGGATCCATTGGACCAGTTGGACTTCCTGGAAAGACTGTAAGAGTCTCCCATCAAGCCTCCTGTTGCACTCTAATTATATTCATCTGTTTATCTGTTTGACTGATGCAAGTCATATTCTATTTACACTCATCTGTTTTCATGTAGGGTGAGCCTGGAAAGCCAGGAGAAGATGGGAAAACAGGAGATAAAGGAGCAACCGTGAGTTGACATTTACTTTTCAGCTGTGTGTAGGTCATGTCAGTGTTTCAGTTCCTGATTTTCTATTGATGTTGGCATTTAATGGATGTTAATTGCACTTTTTATAGGGGTTTTAGGTGCATCATTATAACTAAATTGATGTGTAGACTATAGTTGATGGATTATATGTATCCATAATCAATTTCCAGGGTGAAACAGGAAAACAAGGGCCAGTGGGGCCTGCAGGTTCCCCCGGCATCCAGGTGAGACATTAATATTATAAGGCTCCATATACCACTGGTGGAATATAACTGAGTATATTTAGTCCAGTGCTGTACTTGAGTTGCTGAGTATTTTCATTCTATTTAATTGTATGTGTCTGCTCCACTAAATCTCAGAGGTACTCAAAGATTACTTTTAAGATTTTTAGAGGGACACCCTTCCTGTCCGCTGAAAACAATTTGTCCCCACATATGGTGATCTTGATGTTCAGTGTTTGAGATTACATGTTGCTTCACGGGCTGAGAACATTCTCCTACTTCTTTAGATAAATACATTTGTTTAAAACCAATCTCGGATCAGCTAGAAGATGCATCATCACAAAGCAGAAAACAGGGCTGTTTTTCTGAGCTCATGAAAAGTTGACTTTGTAGAGATACGTAAATCTCACAGGACAGTGATGCCATATGATGATGATCTTAAAGAATATTATGTATTGCTGTTGATTAAACTACTCAACAGCTTATAAAGTAGTTAAAATTAGCTCAACCTTAAACATCTGCACCAGTAAAACATAACATACACATGACCAACATCATGACCAGCATTGGAAAACAATGTTCAAAATGTATAGAATAGATTTATGTAAAATGTTGTATTTCCAGGGTGACAAAGGAGATAAAGGTGACACTGGTGCCAAAGGATTGAAGGGTCACACTGGGCACAAAGGTGATCAGGTTGGCAAATCTAATTTTACCATTTATACATTTTAAAATGCACAGTGATGCGAACCTCTAGGTAATGAACAGTATGTTGTTTCATGTGTTGTCTAGGGACCTATGGGGCCAATGGGACCAAAAGGAAGTCAGGTATGAACTATTATAATCTTTTCATTTGTTTCAATATATGTGTGAATGATCTGTAAGTGGTCCAATAGATACACACTCACCAGGTTCCTTCCGTGAACAGGGGGACCCAGGTCTAGCAGGAGAACTTGGGGTCAAGGGAGACCAGGTAGGTGGAGCTACGTTTTGTTTTGAGAACTCATGCCTGCAACAATCTTTTTGTGTGTCTGTTTGAGAGAAGTCACCTAATCTTGTGGTGTGTGTTTTCAGGGCCCTCCTGGTGTTACTGGAGTCAAAGGAGAGGTATTATAAAACTACTCTCTGTACTGTAACTCTCGCACTGCTGGTTCTGAACTGTTGCCTAAGGATCTTTTCAAATAGAAGTCACCAAATGCACAATTTTACTGTAACTCCTGCTATTACTAGTGGCTTGCATGGCCAAAATAATGCAAACTAGTTGATAACTTTTACTACTGGTGTGTCTTAATTCCTTGTTCCTTTTATATGTGTGGGGGTTCCATCAAGCAACGTAGGGTACAGTTTAATCTCACGAATGTTAGAATGGTATTTATTTATTTATTTATTTATTTATTTTCCACTTTAAGCGTGGAGAGAAGGGCCAAAGAGGAGCTACAGGAGACGATGGCAGACCAGGACAGCCGGGTCATGAGGGTTTGGCTGGTCCAATAGGAGCTCGAGGACTGGAGGGAGAACCAGGGCTTCCTGGATCACCTGGTCCCAGAGGTCTACCTGTAAGTGTTAAAATTGCCAATATACAACATGAAAATATTATGAGCAGCAGTGGCCATCAAGAGCTAAGATCAGACAGTTCAGCCAAAGAGGGGACATAAATAGCTGATTAACTTGAGAACTAATTAAGAGAGAACATACTTGGTACTATGATCTGTCCTTGCAATTAATAAACTAATGACTGGGATTGCACTAGCCTTGCTGGTAGTGTTGCTGCAGGGAAGGCAATGTCGGTCTTATAAGCAGCAAATGTTAGCATGCAAACACACTAAACTAAGACAGTGAGCATGATAAATGTCATCTGCTTTAAGACAAAGTGAAATGAAAAATGTGCTCATTTATCTCTTAGTATTTGCTAAATATGTCAGAAATCATGTTTAATAGTCTAATAACAAAATCCCTCTCTTTGCTCTTCCTGTTAAAACATTTTTGATGACTTGCTCTGAACTTTCGGGCAGTTGCATAAATTTATCCAATCAAATGTGGGTTGGGATGACAAGCTAACACCGCCTATAATAAAAAACCACAGGAGTAGGAGTTTGGTGTTTGTAATTCAGCTGACAAATGTTGTTTGCATGTGGTTGAGATCTAGTTTCTTCTTATAACCCTTTCCTCCTCTTTTACCAAGTGAAGGAGGTGAAGCCGTCCTACGGCTCAGCATAGGGCTTCATTTGCTGAGACACAGCCATTTTTGAATTATCCAAGTATTTATGTCACTCTTGTAATTAAACATTTACATGTTAGCATTGTCACTGTAGCATGTTAGCACTTGGAGCAGTGCTGTGCAGCCTCACAGAGCTCCTAGCATGGCTGTTGACTGATACAATTGTTACTGTCAAGCTGTGCATCTGACACTTTTTTTCTTTTGACAGTTTTTTTAATCTCTTGCCTTTAAGCCACCGTGACTCAGTGTGTGTTTTCTGCTAATGCAGAGTGGATGCCTGATGATTGATACCCTATCTACATGAACTGAAATTGTACAAATCTGTGTCTCTTTTTCTAAATGTTTATTCATTAATTCACAGGGCCCAAAAGTGAGTGATGAGAAGCTTCGGGAGATGTGCTCAGCTGTTGTTGAAGGTGCAGTTTTTTCACTTTAATATGACCTCATCACAATTGCATCTTCACATTTATTAAACTCATGGCCAAACTAATCATGAGAGTTGTGTTTTTAAGCTGATTTTCTCTTTGTCTATGTAGAGCAATTAGCAGAGTTTATGAAAGAGTTTCTGAAGAAGCCAGCAGCGATTGGTGCCCCTGGTATTGCTGGACCAGCAGGACCTCCCGGCCCACCTGGACCAGCTGGAGTGGCAGGAGCAGCAGGAGCCCCTGGTGTGATGGGTCCCAAAGGCCATCCAGGCTTCTTTGGACTTCCAGGCCTCCCAGGCAAGAAAGGTCAGTCAACCTTTTCACCCCACTCCTCAATACTGAACTCCAACAACACGAGTCTTAAGATAACCAAAGGAGCTGGCTTCAGCAACCCTCAGAAAAGCCTTAAGTGGTTTGCAAATGCTAAATGTGTTTTACCCGTACTGCGACAAATAAGCTGTGCTGTTGTGATAGCTTTTTGCTTCTCCTTTTTTTTTCCTGAGGAGCATCCAGAACTAATACAGTGGATGTAGTGGCAAGAAATGAAATGAAGCTTTCACTGAAAACAAGGCTGTGGGTCCTGGCAGTAAGCCTTTGTCTTCACACTGCCACAGCATACTAAAAGAAGTTATGTAGGGCGTTTTGTAGATGGAAGGGATTCACCCATGCATAACATTATACAATCAATGATTCACTAAACAAGGCTGAATCAGAGTGGAGTCATTAAGTTTCCTAATTACATTGCCATAACTGTGAAAACAGTATACCTCTCTATTTCATCTCAGCATTAATTTGTGAGTCCTCTCTGTGCTCTTCTGTTCTGCAGGCGAGGCTGGAGAAAAAGGAGATAAGGGGGACAAGGGAGAGGACGGTGTAGGAATCAAAGGAAGCCCGGGCGCACCAGGTGCACCAGGTAAGGTGTCATAATTAGAGCATATCGCTGCTGAGAGGAAAAATGGCCACATTCTTCTTTATTTACAGTGGAACTGAACATTAAGTCCTACTCACTTGGTGTGCATGGAAATATAAACATATTTTCCATTTTTCAAAGGAGAACACATTTGTAGAAACAGTATCTAAGTTTCATCCCTTTATTTGGGCATTTCCCCTGAGAGCACTTGACCGACTTTTTAGGGCTGACTGTTAGCAAAAGTGCTGTTAAAGACATCCTGTGGTGTTTTCCTCTGAACAAACAAAGTTTCTCTTTACATTGAGTGTTATTCACCAAAAAACATTGTGTGTATCACCAAGGTCTAACATATGTGCTCAATGCCTTTCCGTCCTCATAAAACATTTGTAAAGTTGTTTTTCTGTTATCATGTAAAATCCTGCATTGAAATTGGGCTTCTAGCAGTCATCGTCTTCCCTGCCTCTGCTGTTGTGTTAGCATGCTTCCTGGCATATTACAGCTGTAGATCAGTGGAATAGTGTGAAACCATTGTTAGCACTGTGCGCTGTGTCATCCGTGCGCATATAAGCATCTATGTCCGAATGTCCTAATGCACATGTACAAAACAAACTAAATAATAGTTCCATAGCACTGCTAGCAATTAGCAGTCAAAAAGTCTATTTTGGTTCCAGAAGTAAAGGTCCCATCATTTTTGCCACCAGCACCAGCAATTCAGCAACCATGGCACTGTCTTTTGTTCCAACTGCAACTCTGTTTTGAATTCTCTACTACTCTGGTTGGTGCCTTTGCCTGGCTAGATTGACTTTAGCATTTCACATGTTTTGTTCTTTACACCTCCCTTAGGTGCACCAGGCGCTCCTGGTATTGGCAAGGATGGCAAAGATGGAGCACGTGGTGAGACAGGAAGTCCTGGTATCCCAGGAGCATCTGGTCCGAGAGGACCTTCAGGGGCACCTGGGCTTTGTGATCCATCAACCTGTATAGGCAGACTTCCACCTTTATATATGGTCGGCGGAAAGAAATCTGCTGGCTACAAAAACCCATGAGACATCAGCTCACTGAAACACTCCAGATCTCATCCTGCAGTGACCATGTTTAAGGGCTTCTCAGAAGTCCAGGCATGGTGATCTTTGGGAGTCTTCAAATGTCTCCATCTGAACCATGGATCCCAGAGATGCAAAGGGAAACAGAGACATGGCACAATTGTAGAATACTGTATAGACATTTTAACTTGTATGTGATCTTAGTGAGAGCCTATCTAATGTTCAAAGATAGCTGCTACTGATGCCAAAGCAACTTCCTCCAGCTGACGACAGGCACGCAGAGCCCTGAGGTGTTCCATACAAAGCAAATATGAGCAGATTCTAAAGTATAATGAAGGTACATCTCTCTGGTTTCTGCTTATGCATGTACTTTTTCAGTCCTTGAATAAGCTCCCTGAAAACATTGCTTCTACTCTTTCAGCTACGTGTAAAGCCTACATCATACCAGGTGCCATTTTGGACCACTGAATCTCCACTGCAGTCATGAGCCAGTTAGAAATAGAATTTGATAAACGTGGATATTTTGCATCCAAATTACAAAAAATGTTCACATTAACATCTTTAAATGTCACTACAAGTGCAGACCTGAACTGACATCTCCAACAATGTGCTTTCTCATTAAGGATCATACACTTGTTTTGCCTGATTTTGTCATATTAATGTTCTTTTCAAACAATGTAATAAAATGAATTTTTTTTTTGGAATTGTGTCCATAGTACTGTATTAAGGCTATTTAAAGGAGCAAAAAATCTTAGAGCTGCTGAAGCATCCTCTATTAGTATTGAATTTCACAGATATACAAGTGACGGTCACATTATTACATAGCACAATTAATGTGTGGTATGCACATGGTAAGGTGGTCAATCAATCAAATTCCATTGTTGTTCTACAGTAAAATGGTTTTGTACTGAAAACAAGTTCCCCAGGTTGTTATGGATATAATCTGGATTCAGGAGGGCATTTCACTGTTGCCTGGTTACAAAGAAGAGTCAACATCATCCCTACCTCTGTCTGCACAGCACAAATACATTCACAGATCAAACATGACCTTTAGCAAGCTGCTGGAAAGAGTTAGCATAGCAGTCATCCAAAGAACATCCCTTTGATTCAATATATCTTTTCATGGCTTAGAGCCAATGGATTTTAAGTTGTGTGCACAAATGAAAAGATGCACATGCTTCATAAAATTTGATTCAGCAAATACGTGAATGGTGGCGAATGTTTTATATATTCAGCTAAACGAATGCAGAAGAGTGTTACTCAGAGCGACCTTAGTTTAAATGTATAGTGAGCAGCATTGATTATTCCAAAAAAAACAAAAAAAAACAAAGCAAAGCCTGTATTATAAAATGAATCTGTTCCAGTCTTTATTATACAGTACAGTACACGTGTCTTTCCAATACTTACAATATGCTACTAATAATATCTTAGCACCGATTCATCAGGAAAAATGGGAAAAATGGGTTAATACATGTTTTACTGCATTAAAACACATTTGTATTGGTTGAAATCATGAATAATTTAGCAGTATAAGTTAAAAAATCTTTCAATCTGCAGAGACAGCAAATTTTAACGCTGAAAGATATTTGGCTTATATGCATTACAAAATTTTATGCTGTGTGCAGCAACTTACCCTGTAACACTGTCTACTGGTAACTGTAACTAAAGCGTTTACAAAACCATGAAAGGGCAATACTGATATGGTTTGATTGTTCAATAAAAAAAATCAGACAGTGAAGCAATAGAAAGATACATTAAATGGTATGACAATATTGACAGAGCTGGTAATTTGTTCCAATCACACATTTACCGGAGGACCAATCTTGATTCTGAACCTCATGTAGTGTTAGCGATGCAAACATTTCTCAGAAGCAGAGCTGCTCTGAAGGCAAAAAATTACAAATCTTTGAGTTAAACCTCTGAGGTACTGTAACAGCGACAGTTTTTTTAATGCAACATAATGCTACATTGAATAGAGCTAGTTAGCATAGCTGGTCAGCTAATTTTAAGATAGCTATTTTTAGGTATTAATGTATGAATTAATGAAAAATCTTTTCATTTAAATATTTTGTATTTTGAGACCACACTTTCACTTTGTAGCTTTTGCTGAACAGAGGCAACTGTCCTCATATGGAACAACGTGAAAATTGTAGAATAATGGCAAGTGTTCAATTCAACCTTCTGCAAACAGTTGCTAATAGTAGCCACCACAAGCTACTGGTCATACCAGACCAAGTGAAGCTAACAGCACAACCCCTGAGTGTAGCAAGGATGCATTTTATTTCTTATGAATTAAACTTTTCATTTGGAAGATGAAGAATGCTATTTCCTCTTCCAAAAAATAGGCTAATTCAAATATTAGGCTCCACAAATTAGATTACTCCTGCCTCCAGAGCAGCTGAGACATATTTTTCAAACTAAAACCTCCAGTCTGCTTTACCAACATCTCCGATACTAGTTGTGTCTGAGCCACAACTTGACATTCTTTATGAATGAGCTTCCATTAGGTAACCTGAGCAAGAGATAATAAGCATTACTGGCCAATATCATGATAACCTTTGACCTGCAGGTCAGACTGTATGTCTTAGCAAGCTCAGACAAGATTTCTGTGTTCTCTTCTTGAAAATTGCTTCCCACTTCCAATTTGCTCTTGCGTGTACTGACGTGTCTGTTCATGTTTTTGAAAGGAAGACAAATGTGAAACCTTTTGTGGAGTAATAAGATGACCAGTACATCTGAGGTTGGAGAGAGTATAATTGGTCCATGAGGGCCGTAAGGCAAAACATCTTTCAAATGGTTACCACAATGCTCTGGTCATCAGGATGCAGGGAAGCAATCTCTCCAATTTCAGGTTCCAGGGGACGAATAAGAAAAGCAATGTCTTTCAGAGCAGGGCTGAGCTGCCCGGGCACCGCCACAGCATAGGCACTTAATAAGCCTCACCGAACAGAAAGGAAGCGACACATTTAAAGAAAGCAGTGTGAAACAAGCAGCTTTTCAAGAAAGGTGAACAAAGGCTGCAATTATACCACCTCCTCAAAGCTGTTTACTGCTCAAGTCTATGCATACCTCAAAGCAAGAATGACCAGAACCACTTCATTAAACATAGAAGTACAAATCTAGCGGTGACATTTCTTCTTATCTTGACGTGTCTCTTTTTAGATTCAGCTTTAAAAGGCATCCTGTGGGTGAGCCTGGAACAAATTACATGGCATGTATGAATTATGCATACATGTCATGTTATTAATATTTCGGACAGATTTCTTAAATGAGTTTCATTTCAAAATGAAGATATCCACCTTTACATGATACAAATTCATAGAAGCTGATTGATAGTGTGGGTACTGTGTTAGAGTTTCTAGGCAAATAAACAGAATTTTGGAATGAAATCCTTCAAATCTCTCCAAAAGCTCAAAACAACAATGCCAAGGCTCTAATTTATGAGTAATTTCTGCAACCTCCGGTTCATTCCCAGAATAAAATCTTGTTTCGTTTCTGTCAAAATGAATCAGACACGGTCACTTTTACAAATTGAACAAAATTCCAATTTGTTTAAGGGGGATTTTTTTCTAACGTTTTTTTTCTGCCTGTTTTGGGGTGCCAATATCTAAAACAAGGCTGCACAAGAACAATGCCTCCAACTTGAAGGCAAGAAGTGCACAAATGTGGTCATTCATCACTCTTCACACTAACTCATTAACACTCCTACACAAATCACTATTGGTATTTGAGATTGTGCCTCACACTGTCTGTCCTCCCTCTTACCATTAATGACAATAAAACAGATAATTCCCTTGACTGAGTAATTAACATTAAACTAGAGGAAGATCCCCAGTGAGAGATCAATTCAGTGAGCAGTAACTGACATCTATTGCTTGACACAGGACAGTGTGGGCTGTGGACGGTAACTGATGAGTGGAAGGAGAGATGACTGTGGTGCAGACATGGTCCTGCAAGACAATGCTGAACTTTTGAGATAATTACTGATGACACAATACTATATCAGACTCCCAAATCTTCTCTTCCGTTGGGGCGGTTAAGAGGAGGGAATTGCATCATCCTTTTTATCTCCCTATATATTTCACAGGAAGCATGCAAGTCAGGAAAACCGTTTAGCTGCCCTCTACCCCATATTAAATCTAACATTGTCCCTCGATACTTAATCCCCCATCCACCCAAAGCTTCATACCAAAAACAAACAAAACAAAGACTCTGACCGGCAGCACATATTGCTTCAGCCCTCCATACTGAGGTTATCTTGAAAAAGAAAAGTTCTTGATTCAGACTGACATAACCAAGTTCATAAATATAGCTGGACTTCAAGCTCTTCGTGTTTCTTCTGTCTTAAGTCCCCTTGACATTTTTGGTGTGGGGTCTGTGTGCCAGGCTGGCGTAGTAAGCACACTGGCTGGGGTCACATTGGCCAGGAGGACCTGGAGGTCCAGGCTGACCGTGGGGGCCGGGGTTTCCTGGCTCTCCCTGAGCTCCGGCTTGTCCTGGGCTTCCATCTTTACCATAACCAGGCAGACCGGCGGGACCTATGGTGGGAAGAGGAATAATTAGGGGCTCCATACTGGGTGAGACCAACTTATTAAGAACAAATACAGTAAATAAGACACTGGTTGTTACCTATTGGGCCAGGAGGTCCAAGCTCTCCTCTTTCACCGATACCAGGTTCTCCCTTTTCTCCTTTTGCTCCTTTCTCACCTGGACAGAACAGGAAAATAGAAAGTCCCCATGATTTCTGCACATTATCAGCTGTTATGTACTTATTAATTAACAGCTTTGAAATAACATTTTAGGGAATTCCTACAATGAATAGAAAGGTTAGGGAGTGAGTGAGACACACACAGTCACTCGCCTTAGTTCTCGGGAATGTATGTGAACGTATGTAAAACATCCTTCAGAGGTGTCATGAAAACATTTTAGGATTTTTAATTATTAGTTGTTTGTTCTTTTCTCTATTATCTGAGTCAGGTCATTCAGACATTTTTTCACTGCTAACATAGAAAGCAATTTGTTGGACAAATTCACGCTGAAGCTGAAATCTGAAATGGCTTTGTCTCAATGGGAGCTGTGAAATCATCTCAGTTTTACTGACGTGTTTACTAGAGGATTGGAAAGTACTCCTGTAAAAACAGTGTTGTGCTGGTTTCACGCAATTTGTTACAGTTGCTAGTTGCCTCATTAAACAGTCACTCAATTACTTTATTGGTTACTCCCACCAGACGTGTTACTATGATATGTAACGTTTCATTTACTTAAAGGTCTAGTGCTATCATTTCATATCCAGGTAACCATACATATAACAATACAGCACATTTTCTGTCAATTCAATGAATAAATACTTTATATAAAATGACCACACGAAAAGTTCTATTTCTTATTTTACATTTTATACTCAACTATTGTGTTTTGGAGTTCTTCTCCCCTGTGCTAAATGTCATTACCTGTCAGTATAATAGAGTATGGTAGTCTGCTCTCATACTGAAAATCAAGACTAACAAGTCCATTTACATTTCTGTAATTGTGACTGTTAATTGCATTTCTAATTATCGCCAAAAGTAGTGAAATTCCAAATACTGCTTAAAAAGGATACACACACATCCAATTACACTGCTGAGTCATTGTCATACCTTTAGGGCCCATGGGTCCTCTGGGTCCTTCTCCTCCACTCTGTCCAGGCATACCGGGCTCTCCTGAGGGGCCAGGTCGTCCAGGGCTGCCATCCTTACCCGGAGGGCCTGGAGGTCCTGGACGGCCCACTGTACCCTTCACATGGGCTGGCTGGAACTGAGCCATGAGGTAAGCCATTTTGGCTTGACAGAAAAAGAAAGTTCTTTTAATCCCATATAACTCTATTAAGGTGACCTTAAATTTGACCAACTAAAGCAAACATCTCACTGAGATATGCAGGCAAGATGAGACTCAAAAGGAAACTGCCTCCTCACCATCTAACTGTTTTGCCAGCTCCTCCTGGATGAGCCGTCTCATCTGCTCCAGTGATACTGACTCTCCCTGAGACAACAAAGATGTTGATGATTAGCTCAATTATTAATACATACATCTAAACCATCTGCCATGCATATTACTGTGGCATGAACATTGTTTCAAAATTGAATGAAGTTAAAAGCCTTCAGGAATATGACTCACCCTTTGGCCTGGGAGACCGGGATTTCCAGAAGGCCCTTGTGGCCCAGGAGGTCCTATTTCTCCTGGTGGTCCTGACATGCCCATCATCCCTGTGTGGCCCTTTCTGCCTGGGGGTCCAGGGTTTCCAGGCATACCTGGTTCTCCTGAATGTCCTTTATCTCCTTTCATACCATGGTCTCCCTGGATTAGATGCCAGTGATTATAGTAAAATTACAAGAGCACCTTCAAAATAACTAATGGACTAATGGATGGTAAGGAATGTCATGAGGGATGTAGAGCACGTAGCCTGTGTACTCACTGACGTATCAGTACCTGTATTTTTGGCACAAAAACATCTGAATTTGGAGCTCATTTAGAATTTGGACCATAATCTGTGAGAAATTGTCTTGATTGCTTCATTTTCTCTGTTACCATTTACATATTCATATATGTTTAGCTGTCAAGGCAACATACACAATAAATCATCAACAAGAACTGTTCAGGTGGAAATGAATAGTGGAAATAGAACAAGGATTCCTGCAGTAAGACGAGTCTGATCTGTATTGGACCACACTGAATGACTTTCTTTAAGATCTGGAGGTTAAATATGTAATGTAAGTAGGACCTCAGTAAAGTCGTGTTGGTCTCTATGCAAATAAGAAAGCTATTGACAAAAATCTGAAAAGCTCTTCTTGCCGTTTTGCACGCAAATTTTGGAACAGTCCCTTACTTCAGTTCATTTTACTGTTGACTGTCAAGTTGGCAAGCTACCAGGCTTCAATATCAGATCAAGATGTCACAATTACACATCAGTCAAGCTTCATGCTGCACAGCCAGCAACAATGTGGGAAGGATATTGATGACAGACCTCACTGAATGTTTAGATTTTGAAGTAAAATCCATGTACACCACTGTATTTTAAGTGTGGGGCATATTTGTTTTCATTTTGCTAAATCTGCATCATGAAAAGTACTACTAACAGTACTGTAATTTTTAATTTAGAGCAAACAACAATCACATGGATAACTAAGGTATGGGTTGTATGACAGTGACCATGAACTGCAATGCCCTCTCTCTCTCGTTTCCTGTCATCGCTCCGTTATCACTGTGTAACAAAGGTATTATATGCAGGGACTCTTTCTGTATTTGGTTATGTTCTCTGCTCTTGAGCTGTTTTTTGTATTTGCTTGTGCTTCCTCATTTTTCAGCATTTTTTTTTAAGTGCTGTGCATTTATAATTTGTTGTTCTCTTCATTTGCTTGTTCTTGTCATGTGTCTCCTTAAAGCTGCAGTAGGTAAGATCGAGAAGAGAGCAAGTTCCACGTCACTCCCCCTCCCTCTCCGCTGCACTCATGCCCTGCCTCCAAGCCCCTCCTCCCCACGGTCTCTGCGCAGCTGCCATGACAACCAGTAACGTTAGCCTTAGCACTGGAAACAAGCTAACTCTGCTCAGCCGCTACATCACAGTTGCTAACATACCCTATGTGCTGTGGAGTGTTACTGTAACAATCACCATATTAGCTTAATTAGGTGTTTTATTAGGTGTTAATTTAGGTGGCACGGTGGAACAAGTGGTAACAGTGTCGCCTCACACCTAAAAGGTCCTTGTTCAAATCCCGCTGTGGGTGCTGGTGGCGTGTCCTCCACCATGCCTTCAGTGCCTGCTGCTCGAGGAAAAAAGGGGCCTTTCTGTGTGGAGTTTGCATGTTCTCCCCATGTTCACCTGGGGTATCCTCCATAAAAATACCCCCACTAAAAACATGCAAGAAGATCACCACCTGACCAATGATGACAAGAGGAACTGGTCCGCGGGCGCCGGTTGACTGGCAGCCCACCACTCCTGGTCTGCCATGGAGGAAGACTTACCAGGATGGGTTAAATGCGGAGAAAATAATTTCACGAAGCATGGCGTGTGTGCAGTCTCCTCCCTGTAGCATGTGTGTGCAGTGATTAATAAAGTGAAATCTTATCTTATCTTATCTTATCTTATCTTATCTTATCTTAATGGTCATTTGTTGTCTTAGCCGTATATGCTGCTGTTGGCAGCAGCGGTATGGGCAGTTTGTCCTTTGTGGGTGGCTGTTGCTCCGCCATAGCTTTCACTAGCCTCCTGACGCCGCTCACAGAGCTGCTTGACTGAGCGGCAGCCAGCAGCATGAGCGGAGGGAGTGGGTGTTTCGCAGCGTGTGTGAGTAGTGATTGACAGATATCAAACACTCCCTCAGACGCTCCTCTGGCTCTGATTGGTTGTTTTGTGTCTGGCGCGATGGATTCTTGCAAATCGCAGTAGGAGCAGTAGGCGGGACCAATGGAGCAGGGGGTTTTTTTAACAGATTACATGTTTCATGTACTGCTGTCTGGGCATAGGGACAGTTTTAGCAAATATGACAAAAAAAAATACTTTTATACAAGTTACCTACTGCAGCTTTAAAGGTACACTATGCAGGATTTTTCTAAAAAACAATGTATAGATGAGAAGTAGTGTGGTCAATCAGGTGACAGGTTTGTATCTACTATCAGCATTTTCTATTAAAATCCAAAGGGTGTATTCGTTTGCAACTCTTGTACTCACCTTGTCTCCTTTGATTCCCCGATCACCAACTCTGCCTGGCATCCCCTACAAAAAACAAAAACAGCGGATGTGAGCAAGAACTCTGTATATTTTACATCATGTTATTCATCAGTGGTCTTGCAAAGTGTTTACCTGTTTTCCCTCTGGACCAATGGGACCAGGTGGACCCTGGAAATCAAGGTAAAAGTCAACATTATCCACAGCTGGTCATATTTCTGAGCTGCAAGTAATCTTTTAATCAGAATATGTCAAATCCACCACTCACCGGGGGGCCTTTAGGCCCACTAAAGCCTGGTAATCCTGGGTTGCCGGGTTCTCCCTTGTCTCCCCTGAGACCCTGTATGACAGCAGAGACATGGCTGTTCATGACATGGCACACCCATGACATACTGTACTGTATTCTAAAAGCCTCGCTTATAACTGAGGATTCAGCAAGATTAACATTTAGCTGCAGTTTTTATCAACATGCAGCAGTGCTGTGGAAAAAAATCTCATAAACCAATCTTGTGGTGGGACATGCCAGTTTGAAGAGATTAAAATTCATATTTACAGGGAACATGTGGGCCTGAAGACAAGCAGGGCATTGCAGCCACAGAGCGAAGTAATTTATTAACTCATGAGGAAAGAAGAGAAAATTTCTACTTTGTCTTGTTAATTCACACTTTTTCAAAAATATTCTTGAATGGACACACAATTGTCTCTGCTTCTGTCCACTCACGAGACCCTCCTTTCTTTTCATGGTAACTTCGGCGATCTGATAACATTTTTGGCAATATCTGATCTTACGTCTCTACCTTTCCCCTCCACTGACATCACTTTCTATCTCTTCCTCCAACCTTCCTGCATCTGGTACCTGCGTTCCTTCCTCCTCTAGGCTATTCCTTATGATCTGCTCCCTCTGCTGACTGATATCATCAACTCCTCTCTGATAGCTGGCTGCATATCATCTGCCCTCGACTTAGCAGCACTTACTCCTCCTCCATGAACATATCCTTCAGCCCATGGACCAGTCCTGCTCCATCTGTTTCTTTCCAAAACACATTTTTTTTGCAAATGAAATTAAAAATTCCCCTCTGTTACAGGTCTCACAAGATCTCACTATCTTGACCTCTTACATTTGATGTCTGTCACATACAGTAGTATCAGTAGTATAACTGTCATGACGACGTCTGTTGCTACCCTGGTGCCCCCATGTTCTACAAAAATGCCTTTTGGATGTCCCTATTCCAGATAGGAAGATCAGTCGTGGCCTTCAGTGTGCATGATAGAAAGTAGAAAATGGTTAAATAGGTCATAGTTCACTGTGTGTTTTTATTACAGAGGTGTAGTAATCACTAATAAAAACATAATAAAACTATTTTATGCATTTATTTTTAAGCATGGTTTGGAACTGTTTCACCATTAATGAATCATGATTTTCTGTGATCTGGTGCCCCACCACATGCAGCTGGTGCCCTTTTTATTTTTTCGCCCGACCGTCAAACGAGTCTGCCACTGGGCCCGAGCGGCATATAAACTTTGTAATCACTGAACCCTCACAGACTTTAATTAACCTCATCTGTGTGCCCAGTGATATTGTGAGAGTACATAGAGTACAAGGTCTCCGGAAGCTTTATGAGGACTGGGACAGCATTTTGAAATGACATGTTTCCAGGGTAGTAAAGTTCACAGCTCATACATCACAAGTAGCTTTAAAATAGCAAATATAATCATGCTTTTGTGGAACAAAAAACACACAGTGCCTGCTGGTGTGTGTAAACTTTCCGCATATCTCTCTGGGATTTGTTCCCAGTTTCCTACATTAGCATATTATGAGTTGTGGCCAATTACCACAAGGAAAAACAGCATAATAGACATAAAGAAAGTGTGCATGAGTGCCAAGAACATGCACTGGGGACTGCTCAAGCACTTGCTGATTTCAAGGTAGAGCAGTCTTGAGCCAATGCAGACTTATCAGACCATGCAGCAAGTGCAGTCCATGATACTAGTCCATTAGGACTAGTTTTATCCACATTCTTTTCTTCTTTACACATACACTTAGCCTCCATTGGGTTTCCCTCTCCTTGTCTCTTTCATCCAGTCAGCTGCCTGCTGCTGCACCCAAGACTGTATCACGACATATGGCATCTGATGTCACGTGTTAGGTGTTGCATTGTCTTTTTGGCGTTAATGCATGTCACCACTTTGAGGACATTTATCAGACTTCATAGACCTCCTTTTTTTCCCATAAGCAGGAACACTCTCCCATGCCTTTAATGTGTACAATTAGAGGAGAGTGAGGACGATTTGTGATCATTTAACTTCCATTTACGGGATATCTATCATCAAAATGCAACTAAGTTATGATGAATATATAGTATATTCAAATTAGACAAAATACAGAATGGACACTTAAGTTTAGAACAATAATGTTTTAAACTGAATCTCTTGTGGGCATTTTAACGTTTTTGTTAGTGGCTCTAGAGCAGAACAGGAACATGGGGAGAAAGAAGGGTGTTGACATGAAACCAAAGTACCCAATCGGAAGGACTGGCCTATAATGAGCTATGCTCACTGGGAAAAACAGCTTTCAGGGGATGAAACAACTTTTACATGTGAATTGATCTTTTTGACAAATCTGACTTGACAAATCTGAATTTCACTTCAAACATCACCTCATACTGTTTCAGGGTGGGCTTGGTTAGACACAGCTGTACAGTACAAGACAGAAGATAAACAGGACATTGTCCTTTCAAGCCACTTTTTGTCTCTGCTAAAAGGCAAAAGGCTGAGCAGATCTATATTTTTATTTGAAAATATTTACCCTTGAATTGGCATGGAATTTTCCATCAATCATGCTAATGCTAGTTGTCAAGGGGCTTCATAAATATATCTACAACGTTCCTGCCCATCCTTACACACTCAGCTTGACATGCTCATCTTGGCTCACACCTCTAACTCAAGGACCTTGACAAGTCTGAGCTTTTTTCCCTGATGCATCCTTACATGACCTTGTTCGCATTCTGCATCATCAGATGATGTGTCACCAGGGACTCTGCGTGAGTATTTGTCCATAGATGCTTGTGAAATTTAAAACCTTTGCATGGCACACAAATCTGCCGAGGGGATTACAGGCCTTGCGCCTCTAGGAGATGGTGGTCCACTCTAACCTGTTGCACATGCTCTGATATTATTTGGCAATCACTTTTCTTCTAATGGCAGCAACCAGGTCAACTGCTTTCAATCTCAGCTCACCCAGGGGAAAGTGGTGTTACCTGCCTGGTCAAGACAACATTTACTTCACTCTTCCATCATAATCTGACAGCTCATCTCCTCTAGAAATACTTGACATCCTTTTCTTGCCTTCAGTTCCCACATACAGTAACTGCTTGCTCTATTAGCTCTGAAAATGCTACTTTTTCCTTATTTTCCTCTCTTACTCTTATCCATTCTGTTAATACTTTTCTGTTAAATTTGTTCATTCTGTCAAACAAAGAATTCTTATTGAGCTGTGTGGTAAAGCATTCAGTGTTCCTATTATTTGTTTGCTTTGTTAGTCATTCAAGAGACTGTTACAAATTGAATTTTAAGATTATGTACAGTAGGAATAGATGACTCACTGGAGTTCCAGGGAGACCTGATTTTCCTGATGGCCCCGGTTCACCTGGCTTGCCCTGAGATTCAAAAGAAAAAATATAGAATGAGAAAATTGATGGGGAGGGACAGCAAGACAAATGACTTGAGTGCCACTTTACATCCATATCTATCTGTCTGCTTGACACTGTGCTGCATCTGTCTTCTCTTTGCGTCAGACAGCCCTGCAAGTCATTGAAAATGACTCACCGACTCTCCTCTTGGACCACTAAGTCCTTCTCGGCCGGGAGGTCCCATAGAGCCCTGTGAAAACAAAAAATAGGCAGTTTTATCATGTCTTACTCATGCTGAAAACAAATAAAAGTAATCATACTTCATCTTTAAGGGCGTGCATAACTGCGGGCTTGATCATTTTCAGCTTTATTGGAATACAGCATCCACTGTAGCAGTGAGTTCAATCTCAAGACCTTTTTTTGTGGAACAAGTAGGTGGGAAAATATTCTTACTTCAGAGGACATTCTGTCTCCAAGCCCTACATCTAGAGGATTAATTAGGTAAAAAAGCTTTTTAGTTAATAGTAACATGCTACAAGACAAGAAGGGGAACAAGAGTGCGGCAGTCTTTAAATGTGTATGTGAGAGCATTTTCAGTTTGTCATTTGATGAATATGAATAGGAAGCTGCCACTACTGGACCTCTTGCAATATAATCGACATGAATAAAGATTCTGTGGTCTGCTTGACATCTTGTTTTCTGCCCAGAACTTTTTAATCTTGAGAGTATTATCTGCATTCTATCAATCAATGGAGGCTGGTTCCAGACATAATGATTAGTCTCAGGGACTGCAAGGTGCCTCAGGATTGGCTCTTTTTCAGCACTGGGTGACTCAGCCAAGATGGGGTACTGCATATCAAAGAATGTAGGGAATAAAGGAACAAAGAAGTTTGTTTATGAATTTATATATATCATGGAACTTTAATGTATTGTCTCAGATCCCCCTCTGTGTGTGCTGTGCTGCAGGAGGGAACTGCATCATTTTTTCCCCTGGTTATTATCATTTCAATGTGTATATATAGATTGCAAGTCAGAAAAGACTGTAACATCCTATATACCTAATACCTAAGGACTTACCTCCTTCCCAGGTTTGCCATCACGCCCAGATGATCCAGGCTTTCCATCTTCTCCCTGTTTAGCCCATGAAAGAAGTAGCAAATTAGAAAATCTTAAAGGCCTAATTCAAAGTAAGGTTTACTTGATTGCTCCAGAGGAAACAGTATCGGATCAGAGAGACAGTGTTTCACAATTAAACCAAATTTAGCCTGTGTCTACTTTATGGGTAAGTTATGGATATTAAAATAAACATTTTTGATTATGGCATCTTTCAGATTATTCTGATGGCTCTAGTGTGGTGGTCTACATGAAAACTAGTGTGACATACCTTGCTGTCTGTCAAAATCAGAAATATTTAAATACTACACATAGTGGCTTAACAGCTATATTAATGCTCTTAGTATACTCAAAATCTATGCTCTTATTTTCATTTTAGCTCAGCATATCAACTGAATTCTATTGTATTATTTTCTACAGACAGCTGCAGAATATTATATATCTATGAGTGAAAAGGCCTAGAAAGAACTAGAAAATCAGGTTTATATGAAAAGCTTTCTAAACACATTGATGCTAATTGTAGCAACTATCAAGGCTAATGCTAGAAAATGTTATGGGGACAGGAGTATCTATTGTTTATGAATGGTTAACTAGTGTTAGCAGTAGCTTGCTGCCTTATATGTTTTAGCTGCTGCTAGTTTATACAGTGTCACATCAACAATATATGGTGACGGTGATTAACATTAGCTTCTCACTGTCATTTTATTAAAGTTAGCTGCAGCTTATTAGCTTGTTGACATATTGCCTTGTTGTATGTTTAGCCTAGCTGTTTTCATGTAAGCTTGCAAGCCACACAGTCCTGTACATTTCTTGGACATACATGAACACACCTGTGTTTTTTACCCATTTTTACCGATTTAATAATTACACTATAAGTGTAATAACTCATAGTTATATTCTTGGCTCATCTGATAACATTTTTCTGCTTTTTGTCAGTTTAATAATATAGTACTTTATTGTCCACAGAATTTAGTGACAGTAATTATAAGCAGTGGAGGGTCATTCTCAGTGCATCTATAGAAACACATCGGAGTTCCTCTAATAAGTTGTCTGCTGTCGGGGTGGCGGCGCAAGCTGCAGGGCTGAGAGGCTGCCTGCCTCACTTTGGCTCGGTCAGAGTGGTCTGTAATGAGCCATGCTATTGGTCATGGCACTGTGGCAAAAACCTTTCCTGAGGGTGTGTGCTGTGTGAGAAACAAAGCAGCAGGTGCAGTGATTCTTTCAGAGAAGGTGTGTGTGAAGTGCCAGACATATTTTGACATTGCTGTGCAGCACGCCACCAACCGACTGTGGCTTTGTATCATTTCCTGAACTGCAGTTCTAGTGATGGTTATGGAGGAGAGGTGGTTTCCAAATGCATAATGTAGTGTCCTTCACCAGTTTTGAACTTCTGTTTTCTTTAACTATAGTTGAGTGTGAAGATGCCATTGTTTTCATGTACATGAATGCTGATAAAGAGATTGTATGTCCAAATTTGTCATTAGTACAATCTGATGTGCTGTCTCTTGTCTTGTGGTCAAATTGGACAACAGAATCTGACTGTTTTTGTTGTAGTTTCCAAATTGCCATCTGGTGAAGACAATAAAGACAACTGTTGCCTCTGGTCCTTTAATCTTTTGTCTTTTAACCTTTTTTTCATGGCATTGCAGTACCTTGTGAATCGCATGAATGTATGGTTATTGGTATGGTTTATTTTGACAACATAAAGAATGTAAGAAATTTTACTCCTTAAAATTGTAAGAAAAATAACTCGTACAGACAGTAGCTTGTACAGTTATACATTATTAGGCCACCAATGATATGTCTCTTATTCTCCAATTTTTATTATAGCAGTAGGTATGCAGACAGAAAGTAACAGTGGTTCCCAACAGATGCTGAAGTTCATTAGGCAGGGAAATGGTGCTGAAGAAAAAAAATGGCATTGTTGTGTTCTTAGATGCAAATCTGTTCAAATACATGAAAAACACAAAGTGGCACACTGACCTTAGCTCCTGGTGCTCCAGGTTCTCCTCTGTGGCCCTTAAAGCCCTGTATAGGAAGAGAAACAGCAGTGAATCAGTCACAGCAATTTGTACAGCGAGCTTCCGTCACCAGATCTGTTCACAGGGGGTTACTTACCGGGAGTCCCCTGAGCCCAGGGGGTCCTGGTGGTCCAGGTTCACCTTGCTTGCCCTGAAATTAAAACAGACATTGTTATAGCGTCATTGTCTGGCCACACTATCATTTTTTTTAAAAAAACAGACAATATCTTGTTGTTGGTCTTCATGCTTCATTTAGTATTTGGAGCACTGACAAAGTAAACATCTCCATCTACTCACAGGTTCTCCTGTTTCACCTGGTCTGCCATCTTTCCCCATTTTTCCAGGCTGACCCTGCAGATCATTGAAATTGATCATTTAGCATCTGTAACTGTAAAGTCATTTACGCTTATAATACACTGCTGTGACTGTATGCATATTCATGATGCTATGCATCAAATCAGTATTCTTACGATCAAGCCAGGAAGACCTGGTGGTCCCTGGATTCCTTTGAGACCTTCTTTGCCCTAGTGAAAACAAACAACACAAACAGGTCACCATCAGCAAAGGAAAAGAAATGATTAATGGCCACTATTACCACACAGGCTGGCTGACCTACATGCTACAGGGAAGAGGTTTGTACAATAATGACACATGGGTAATAAGTTTTCTGAGGGAAAAGTACATGGAGTGCAGTCTGACCTTTTCTCCAGGGGGCCCCGGGGGGCCAACAAGGCCAGGCTGTCCATCGTTACCCTGAAGGGGAAAGAGACAGTGTCAGTGGAGGTCAACAGAAATAGAAAGCCTGACTGTGAGATGAAATCCCCCCCAAAAAATAAAAATAAAAAAAGCCCCGTTTACACAAAGCTTAAGTTGATACAAGTGCATCAAATGAAAAATTACCAAAATAAGTAAAAAATAATGACTTACAGGTGAACCCATCAAGCCAGGAGTGCCTGGATGGCCAGGGGGTCCTGGGTGACCCTGTTAATATAGAGGAAAGTGATTCAAGAATAATTATGTGGTTCATACCAGACAATATTGTAACCAACATTTCTTTAAACACAGAGAGGTGGGGGGTAAAGGATAATTGTGAGTCTCATCGCTCATAAACAACAAATATACCTTGTCTCCTTTGTCTCCAGGGCCACCAGGAGGTCCTCGATCACCTTTAACACCCTGTAGTGAAAAAGAAAGAAAGATCATATGAAATGTTAGATTTCGAGAGGAAAGCATCCATCTGATAAACTCTTTTTCAGAAAGAGAAAAGAGAACCTAGAAATTTTGAAAATATCACAAAAGAGGAGGATGACAGTGACAGTAGCCATATCGCTTTTTAAAATATGACTCAATACTTTTGTTGAGTGATGTTTTGATACTCAACTTTTCACCCAATTAACTGAACCTTGTGTGGTTAAAAAAAAAATGTTGACAAAAGCAATTAATTTGCATCTGGACCTTTGGGAGCCATAAGGGAGCAGTTACTGCACAAACTTGCCTTTCCACCGTCAGCTCCAGGGGGCCCTTGAGGTCCGGCTGGTCCTGGTGGGCCCTGTAATGACAGTGGCAGAGCATCAGTCTCTGTCCAGGCAGACAGTGCCGAGCACCGTCACCAGGTCCTTATCGTTCACTGCTGCCCCCAGAGGAGGCCGAGCTAATGATGCAAACAGAGCCTCTCCATCCATCACACCAACTGTGATTGATGATGACAAACATGCAGGGAGGACCTCATGCCTCACTTAAGGCTAATACAGTGGAGGCACACACTTTATAACACTCCTTTAAAGATGAGCACAGGTATCATAATAGTCTTCACAGGAGAAGTGAGGTTACGATGGTTGAATATTAATAACTGTGTCTTACTTGGAAACCATCTTGACCTTCTTTCCCTGGAGGTCCCTGGTGTCCTTTGTCCCCTGGGACTCCTGGGAGACCGGGTGGTCCAGGTGGACCTGCGGGACAGTCTGAGCAAACATCCTAAAAGGTGGCAGAGATGTTTGTGATAAAGTGAATCCAGGCATCAAGTTTTTGTCATTGAAAAGTGGTTGAAATGCACCTTACCTTCAGATTTAGGTCAGAGAGGTCTGCTGCCTTGCCCTGAAAGACAGTATAAAAGAATCAATCAGGGTATGTGAGATTGGGGGTCTCTATTCAGTGGGCAACATAGGCCATTCCAAAAATGCACTCATGCATTCAGTGAATGCTACATGGTCAAAAGTATGTTAACACCTTTTTGTAACTGCTGAACATTTCATTCTGACACAGTGGGCATCACTGTGCTGCTATAACAGCCTGCACTCAACTGCATTTGCTCCCATTCAGCCACAAGAGCAGTAGGGAGGTCCAACACTGATGCTGAATGATGAGGTCTGGCTCACAGTTAGTGTTCCAGTTCATCCCAAAGGTGTGTGGGGGGGAATTGAGGTCAAACCTCAGTGCAGGCCAGTCAACATGGGAAAACCACCGCCAGACTCAAGAGACCATGTGTCTGCATACTTTTGACCACGGATGGTGTTTTGGTTGAGTCAGGTCTTGGAGGTTTAGATTTTAACTTTGCAGACAAAAAGGGAAGAAAGCTGCATCATATGTGTACACAGAGAAAGTTTATGTTTATTAGTGCAAGAGTATTCTTGCCTTGGACATATTGAATATAAGGTGAAATGAGGCTGTCTATATCATAATACAGTGCTGGTTGTTCCCTGCCCTGTTCTTTACTTACAGGCTCTCCTGGTGATCCCTTCTCTCCCGGCCTTCCTGGTAAACCCTGCATGTGGAGCAAAGACAAGGAATAACCATTTCCATATAAAGCAATAAATCGAACGAACAAATAAGAAATAAATAATCATACGAATTAATGTAGATAAAATGTATCATGTAACAATGTTTTAGAAATAACTGATTGAAAGATTAAAAATGCTAATTCCAACTGATTTATACAAATTTTTCCTTCACAATGTTACTTTTTGTCCTACGATCAAGCCAAGCAGATCTAACAGTCACTTTGGGTCTCCATAATGCTGGAGTCATAGCTCACAAAGCAATTAGACATGTACAGTTTGTATCAGTTTATCTCGTTATGTATTTATTCACTTTTGGACTCACATTATGTCCTGCTGGGCCCTGAGGACCAGCAACTCCTGGTGGACCCCTCAAGCCCTGGAACCAGGACAAACAGATATTAGAGGAAGACATTTTTTATAGATATAAACATATTCAATATTAATCTTTAGAAAATATTTACTGCAGATCCAGGTTCCCCATTTTTTCCTGGAGGCCCCTACAAAATAAAGGAACATGGCATATTCAAAATGTGTAAATAATTTCACTGGTGGAAGATGATGTAACTCTCACAGGGATTAATGCTCATACCGGTGGTCCCACTCTGCCTTCTCCTGCAGGACCCCTGTCCCCTGGTAACCCTGGTTCTCCTCGAGGCCCTGTTTGGCCCTGATAGGAAAAAAAAAAAGTTTACTCGACCATCCTGCCTCTCAGATAATGTCAGTTCAGTCATAAGGTCTGGCAGAGAGTCTCGCTTGGCGCAGAAACTGTCACATTCAGCGATGCTTGCTGATCCCAAAAATACCACTCTGTTTTTAATCTGCGTTGGGGACAAAAATACAATCTGCAGTTGACATTTTGGTACTCAGACGAGAAAACGTATCGGTGATGAGGGTGAGCGATTTGACACCATAAATCCAGCAAATGCCCCTGCCTGGCCTGTCTCCTCGCCCTCGACATCAAGCTCTTCACAGCAAAGAGACGCTCATAATCAGAGCAATGGTCACAGAGCGCTGGACATAGAAATTGCTTTTGCTGCTTTCAACAAAAATGAATTGTTTTTCTTATCCGTGCCAGAAAGCAAAGTTTTTCACATCAACAAAAGAGCACCTGTGCATGATAAAAAAAAGCTCACCTCAGGCAACCTACGAAGCTTACACACACACACACACACACACACACACACACACACACACACATACACTTTTTTTGCACACTTCTAAAATTAGATTACCTTTTCCCCCGGGGGTCCTTGAATTCCCTGTGGTCCTGGTTCTCCCTGCAATACCACAGTTGACATCAGTCATATTTCTTGTAACTCAAACACCGGAATTAAACCTCTTCTGAATAAGTCATTTAGAGTAGAAAGTGTGTGTGTGTGTGTGTGTGTGTGTGTGTGTGTGTGTGTGTGTGTGTTGCAATTGGTGAATGTAAACTGTAGCGAGGCCTCGGGGCCGCACCTGGCAGCTGTAAAAAACAGAGCTGCTGTGAGCCAAATCTGTTGTGCTCCCTCGTTGCTTTAACGTGATATGTGTAAACAATGTTTTTCCTGTTTGCTCATGCCCTGTCAGCAGGACGGCCACATGTCTGAGGTGAAAAATGATGGAGAAACATGTTGAGCTGCAGTGCAAAATGTGCCTACTCAGGCTCATTTTCTTCCCATTCAGCCGCTCATATTGTGTTGTGGTTCAACACGTATTATAGACATGAACCTCTTTACAAGGAGAGCATGTGGAATACAAGAGGGATGAATGGAAAGTGAACTCATAAGCATGCATTTCTACAGTACTGTCAAAATATTGTTTCCTGGACTTATAATCATACATAGCGCTGCTTAGAATAATTTTCCTTTTAATACATTTACTAGTGACATGTCTTAAACCCTCCACTGACCTACAGTCAGTGGGCCAGTCCTTACAATTTATGAGGCAGAACATTATTTTAAATTCCAGTGGACATGCATATATATATATAGTTCATTTTTAATAAATTAATTTCTTTTCAATTTGCTGACTGTTTCCCTTTAAATGTCTGAATACCATATAACTTACATACACATTAAAAAACATTGTGTGTCACTGCAGCTCAGCGTTATTCTGCAAATCCACAATATGTTTGAGGTATATTCAAGTTTTAAGTATAGTGTGACAGAAAAAATATGTCTTACACTTTGGCCATCTTTCCCCTTCCCTGGTGGTCCAGGAGGTCCAGTCACACCGGGATCTCCGGGTGGGCCTGCAGGACCTGCTTGCCCTGGTTTACCTGGATCACCCTAAAATAAATGTTGCAACATTGGAAGAATTTTATTGTCTCTCCAGGCTACAACAGGTACATCATGAGGTGCCTTAAATACTCCTTTATTGTTCAGAATTCTATATTGTCTACAATGGACATCGACATTGCAGTTTTCATGGCAAATTTTAGGGTAATTAAAATGCTGTTCTATGTGTTATATGTGCATGGTGATTGGAGGTGCCTTCTTTATAACCGCATCATCACACCCACTGAAAACGTCCTGTGAATTGATACGCAGCCTCTAGTTGTTCTCTCTTCTAGTGAAGGAACACTAATGACATGGTGGGAACAAATCACACATTTAAAAGAATGTCACTGCAGCAACTTTTGGGAAAAAGAGAAAACTAAAAAAATTAAAAAGCCACAAGTGTTCTGACCATAAAGTGTTCTGAATTGCTATTGCCACCTGTAGCTGCTGCTGCAGGATGAAAATGAATTCAAAGATTTCTGTGCTGAAACAATAATGGAGGACATACAAGGACACTCTCCTCTGCAGTCTTTCACTCTGCACTGCCAAAAGCATTCTTAACATACTGTGAATACTTTCAAAATAACGTCCAAACAAATACTTATGCTTTTAAAAGTGGATGACCAACCTTGTCTCCTCTCTGCCCAGCTGGACCAGGAGGCCCAATGATGCCTGGTATTCCCTAGAAGACAGAGAACTAGTAGGTCCACACTGAAGGGATTTGTTATCACTGGCTACAGTTTATATTACGCGCACATCTTTCTTGTTCAGAGATACTCACAGGAAATGCATGCAGGGGATCAATGACATCTTAAATTCATTTCAAAGTTTAATACCTACCACATTGCCCGGCAATCCACGAGGACCCTGAGGACCAGCGATGCCAGGTGGACCCTGGGAGAAACACATCAGCCGTTACAGTTGGCACAGTCCACTACGCCTTCCCATTTGGTGTAAAAAAGGTGTATTACATGAAATCAGACAACTTACAGGGTCACCAACACGTCCTGTCTCTCCTGTTACTCCAGCGTCACCCTTTGGACCCTGGAATAAAAATGGCAAATTGGTCATTTTCCACTTCAGATGGCTCTACGGCATGTTGGCTGGGAGGCAGAGGATCACTAGCGTCTTACCGCTGGTCCAGGTAGTCCCTTAAAGCCTTGTTCACCAGGTAACCCTCTCTGACCCTTCAGAGAAAACACATTAACTCGAGGTTTAATAGTGTAGGTCGAGCCAATATTATGCAAGGTTTCATATATTCTTGTCAAAATTATTATTTGAGGCTTCTCAGAAAAGACTACTGCTGTAAGCACTATTAAGGTGTTCCACATGACGAAGACATGAAATTAATGAGGGCTGTGCAATGAAGGTTGTCGATAATAACGACAACCATGCATGAAGATGTACTACAATAATCTGCAATTAATCATCTTCATCATCATAGGGTGCTTGAGAAAGTCAAAGATAATGAAAATATAGACCTGTGTTATGAAGGGTGTGTTTTAATTATTGTACATAATGTGTTTGTGCATAAAGATTTTATCACTGCTTCCAGGCCCCCTTCGATCTTAACACAGCAATATATTCTGCATTCTATTCTGGTCCACATAATTTACTGTACACCTATAAACTGAAATCAGGCCAGTGTATTACTCTCTCTTATATTTTAATTCACTGAGCCAATCAAATCAAGTCCCCTGATCTGCCACGTTACAGCACTAGTGCTTCACTGTTGAATCTCTACTGACATCTAGTGGACTCCTCTGTGTATTGCCAGATGTACTTTGGTAACGTTAAGAAGAAGAAGATAAGACAACAAAAGAAGGGGAGAAAAACTCACCATTTCTCCTGGCTTGCCTTGATCCCCCTTCTCTCCCTTCTCTCCAGGTTTTCCCTAGAGGCAATGACAAACAATATAATTAGAACTTTTACTGAATAAGAAGAAGTACAGAAGAAGATTCACTGAAAACCAAACATCATTCTTTAACACACCAACTAAGAACAGAAAAAGCCATCTCTAAAATTCCATGGAGCTTATAACACAGGTTGGTGTGTGTAACAAAAGTAGCCTACTCACAGGTTCACCAGGCTCAGGGATGACATTTGCCACCTGTGAAGAAAAAACAGACAGGAGATAATAATTTTCCTGCATCACAGTGTAACAGTATCACTAGCTCCACGGGCTACATCATGGGTACATGATACAGTGGCTGGCTGTGACTGTACAGTATGTTAACATGCATACTAGAAAGAGCAGAAATTTTACTTACATTTCCTGGAGCGCCAGGCGGTCCCCGAGCTCCCACTTCACCCTGAGGCGAGAGACAATATGTTCACATTGTCTGCATACTAATGACCTTATTACAGCTAATACTGCAGAGTGGCCATTACGGATAGAGGATAACTGTAACAGCCGTAACACAGTCAGATATGCAGGGAAAATTCAGCATTTGTTTTTGAATATGCTTGACATTTGTACCTTTTATACTTGTACAGCATATGAGACAGAACAGGTTCCTTATTTCTTATTTACCTTGTCGCCCTTTTCACCTTTTGGCCCAAGTGGTCCATCCTGTCCTCGTTCTCCCTGTGAAAGAGACACCAAAAACAAAATTTAAAACATTTCTACAGACCACAGAACATATATGGACATTAATACAGGCAAATGGTGACTTCTTTAATTGAAAGTACGAAGTCAAGAACGGTGAGTCTCAAAGTGGCATTTGGGGACACCCAGCAGTCCTTGAGGTTATCACAGGAGTTCATTTTACTAGTTTATTTCACCAGAAATTATTTCTGTTGCATTATAATATAAGAGTGGACTCAAGAGGATGTCTCCCCATGCACAGTTGTAGATATTGTTATTATTGTGAATGAACATACTCTTGCTGATGCTTGATTAAAAGCTTTAAGAAGCATAGTCCCACCTACCGGAACACCCCTGTCTCCTCTGGCTCCATCAGCACCTGGTTGTCCAGGAGAACCAGATTCTCCCTGTCACAAAAAAATACATATGACAAGATTAACTATGCTTCCTTATCCTACAAAATATCATAATCCAAAAAAAATCAACAGCTGTGAACTCACTCTGTCCCCAGGAGGTCCCCTTGGTCCGGGAGGCCCATCGTCACCCTGGGGAGACGACACACAGCCATTAAAATGTCAGATTTGCATATGGAAAATACACTTACTATCTCATAAGCTGCATATGTCTTCAGTCATGTCCAGTGTGTTCCTGGGTATGATTAAGTCACAGTACCTTAGGTCCAGGCTTGCCAGGAAAACCATCTGCTCCACGCTCTCCCCTGGGCCCCTTCAGAGACACAAGATTTTGATTTCATACTCTCAAAAACCTGTATTTGCCAGATACTGAATATAGCAAATGTAAACACACCACAACTCACTTGAGCCTCCACCTTCAAGTTATTGTGTCAATTAAATATCTATAGTTGAAACAAGCTATGTTTCTTAAAAAAAAAACATTTTTCTTAAACTCAAACAAAGCTGCCGATTTTGTCTGACTTGATTCATATATGAATCCTTCCAAAAAACAGAGGTTCAGCTTCTAACCAGGCTAGCAAGTGCTACCATCACATTGAGTTTCCTAGCAAAATTCTTAGCTTACATGTTTACGTTAAAGTTGCAGGCCATAAAACCAAAATAATGAGCTAAAAGACACAAAAAATGTCAGTAGAACTGAGCAGAACTGCACAGTGGGTAATAATTCTCTGTTTCTTCATCACTATAAGTGAACCCTTTCACATTACACTTAGTCATTACAGCCATTGTTTATATAAAGATTTTGAATGGTGCAGCTTTAAAGTGTAAAGATTTTCACTATGTATGGGAGGGCAACAAAAGAAAGAACAAGAAAGTTATTCTAAAGGTCATACTAACCATGGTACCGTCATTTCCAGGCATACCATCCAGACCGTCTTTACCAGGAAGACCCTTTGAAGATCAGTGACAAAAGGTTGACATTTAGTGACGTGAGCAGAGAAACGACAACAGAGATCAAACACTAATGACTAAAAGTGCCATCAAAAACAAATGATGCTTCTGATTTAGAATAAAAAGCCGACTCACAGGCTTTCCAGGCTCTCCAGGTTTGCCAGAAAATCCTATTTCACCAGGTAGACCCTTCAGAAAGACAGAACATGTTAACATGCTGTTCAGTCTGTAACACAAATGTATTCTTTGGCAAAAGAAATTGTGATATTTAAGAAATAGTGTCCTGATTGGTGCGTTTGGTCACTTACAGGAGGTCCTGTGTGTCCTGGGTTTCCTGGTGGCCCAGGTGAACCCTGAGGACCCTGCAAAATAAGAAAGTAACATCAGTGATAATGTTTTTCACTGGATCGTTTCATAATTGCATTCATATATTGTGGCGTTTTGAAGGTGTCTTTATTTTTTGGGTAAAAATAAGAGAAACATTGTGTAGATAAGAAATATATTTGGATTATCCTCTTGCCAAATAATACAAACTTCCCCAAGAATTTCTTTTCATACCGACCTCTTAAGGACAGTGCACATTAGTACCACTGAGCAGCCACTAGAGGGAGGTATAATAGCACTATTTACAGCTCATTCAACCTTGTATACCACTTGAGGCCAGGTGCATTTCTATTTTGCTCCAGGGAGTCATTTGGAAAATTAATTGACATAACTTGTTGGTTTTAATCTAGCCTGTTTATTTCCGCTCTATTAAAACACACAGTGAAGACACCTTTGAGAGATCAGTAATTTTGTGCTTTGTGGGTCACATCAAATATTGAGCAACCCACACAATTAAAATACCAAATGAATTCTCCTCAGTTCTCCTTGAGAGGTCATTCAGGTGCAAGAACAAGCACCAGCGGTAGCTGTACATAAGCAACAGGTCAACAACACAACAAGTGTATTACCAGTATGTGTGAAATTGAAATATGAAATATGAAATGGAATTGTTCTTACAGGGGGTCCAGGAAGGCCGTCCACTCCAGGCAATCCACTCTCACCTTTCTTTCCCTGAAGGACAACAGTGAAATTAAATGAAAAATTAAACTGAAACACATTCAAAAAGGACAAGTGTTTCCAGAGCTGCTGCAGACACTACGGAAACATTCTTAAGGTCTCTCTATATTCATTTATGTTATTTTTTGCAAATACTTTGACTTTATGAAGGGATTTACACATTTATAGACAAAATTTGTCTATTGTGAATGAGAGCAACACATGAGCTGTCGAGGTAATCCAAAGGCCATATCTACAGACTTTCACGTGTTTTAACATTTAAAAAAGGATTATGCCGTAGCCATAGCTGAAGCTAAAACTGAATTTACTTACAGATTGTTTCCCTAGCTGTTGTTTGTAATTGGAAAATATCCATTCTAATGAACCAACGTCTTGGTAATTGAGTCAGTTATTCCACATAACTAAGTGGGGCAGCAGCTGGATCCAGAACAGTGAGGAAAAGAAGCAAAACTCCAGCCGAAGATCACAAATGAGCTAAATAGAGCAGCAACAATTCATGTGATTTGGTTTGGTGAAGTAATACCTTCTAAATTATTTGATTCCGCTGATTTTGATATAGAAATTAATGCCAGACGGACATACGATGGTCCTCAGAGACACAGAACACACTGCAGCAACACTTTTAAATGTCCCTCTGGAAACTGTTCTGTTGTCATCTGCACTACTTGCACCATTTCTGATGAGCATGTGTTGTCAAAATGGTCATTTTTTTGTCCTTTTGCATGTGTTTTCCTAAGCTGCATTGGATTTTGAAGATAACCTATGACATATAGACATATGGAACTATGGACTCTCAAAATAAAGTTAGTTTCCTTCAACAAACTAGTTGAAATGGACAAACTAAAAGAACACATATATTCCACAATACTGTCACATACGACCGTCCACAGGAAAGTCCTGGCATTTGCTCTTTAATTCTTGTTTTTGTCTTATTTTTCTTTGTGTTTGTTGATGCTGTCCTCTGCAGGCCTATAAGACTCTTCATATTCCAGCCCAGGATGCTCTCAGCTGTCATATCAGGGTAGCTGTGAACACACAGGCCTCAGCAGTGGTGACACACACCACCGATGACGCTTTGCACCAAGTGAGGTGAGAGGCTCAATCTATACCAACTCAACCATATAGCACATTCTATCAGCACTGGCAATAGTGAAGACCACCCTGTTATCACAGCTCTCTGCCTACCTTCACCCCCTCCTCCCTGTGCATCTTCAGCTGAGGTATAACAACCCTAAAGCTGGGGGAAAATAGGTCAAGCGCCTCACCATCTGTCTGTTTCTTTTAGGAATCACTTGGAAATCATCACACAGAGCTGTAAAAACACTTCAGCAGGACCTCCAATAATATCAGAAAATAAAAGCAAAGCTGCCCAAAGGGAGATTTTCTGGATATGGAATCTGGACTCGTGATCGTTTTATTCATGTTAACTATAAATCCCTCAATCTCAGAGAAGCTTGTCTGGCTGTGGACAAAGTGCATTCTGGTGGTAGAAAAGTCTTTCATTGCTGGCCAGAGGAGGTTTGCCGTGCCACTGCTGCCCAACTGAGCAGCTGCAAATGTTGATTCCAACATATTGCTGATGAGAAGTTAATTGCTCTCAGTAGAGGAGGTGAATGGAGGTCACTATCTTTGTTAATGTTTTGGAAGAACAAATTATGTAGAACCACTGTGTCTGTTTTAATTACACACCGCTGTGTGATGGGACCAGTGTGGAGTCAGACAGCAGGAAAAGAACATGAGAGACAAGGGGCAGTTCTGGTAGATCCACTAAACAGATATATAAACGCAACATTTCTGTTTTTGTTCCCACTTTTCATGAGCTGAAATAAAAGATCTAAGCTTTCTCTGTGAACACAACAGACTTCTTTCCCTATAATTTTTCTCACAAACATGATTGGTAGGTAATTGTGGAGGCCATGCAAGAACTGGGATGTTTTCAGCTTCCAGGAATTGTGTACAGATCCCTGCAACATGGGGGTGCATTATCATGCTGCAATAAGTGGTGATGGCGGTGGATGAATGGCACTACAATGGGCCTCAGGGTCTTGTCACGGTGCCCATACCATAATCCCACTGCCACATGGGACTGTCCGCTCACAACATTGATACAACCAAACCGCTCACCCACACGATGCCATACACACTATCTACCACCTGCCCGGTACAGTGAAAACTGGGATTCATCCATGAAGAGAACACTCCTCCAAAGTGCCAGACACCATTGAAGGCAAGTACTTGGCCACTCGAGTCACAACGACGAACTGCAGTCAAGTCAAGACCCCGGTGAGGACAACAAACACGCAAATGAGCTTTCCTGAGATTTCTGTGCAGACTGCTGCATCAGCTGTCTGGGAGGCTGCTCTCAGAGTGTCTTGCAGGTGAGGAAGCCAGATGTAGAGGTCCTGGGCTGCCATGGTTACAAGTGATCTGTGACTGTGAGTCCGGTTGAAGGTACTGCCAAACTCTTGGAAACGACATTGCAGACGGCTTCTGGTAGCAAAATGAACATTGGGCGACAGCTCTGGTTGACAGTTTAAACATTACAACTTCATGCTGGCTTAAAACATGTGACATCTGTAGCGTTGTTGTGTGATAAAACTGCAAATTTTAGAGTGGCCTTTTATGTCACAAGCCCAAGGCACATCTGTATAATAATCATGCTGTTTAATAGTTTATCCACATGTAGAATATCAAGTTGCTCATCTTGGTGCACCCGAACACAAATTTAAACAGAATTGTGAACAAAATGTAAGAGAAATAAGCCTTTTGTGTGCATTTCTATTTTTGCTCAGTGTAATTCCATAAACACATAATCATTAGCATGAAGAAAAAATGATCAGTTTTCTTCATTAGATGATCCCAGTGGATCATGATAAATACGGTTATGGGAATACAGTATAAATGCCCAATTACTGTATATTAAAGGTTTGTTCGAGAACAGCTTCTCTGGGGGCATAATAATCTCATTTTAGTCAAAACTCTGTATACAGTTTTTCTGTATAGCTAATGACAGACTAAAGCAGTAAAAAGCATAGAATTTCCAAGACACCATGCATAAAAATATCTCTGATGTATTTTTCTCATTGTCACACAAAATTACTGTTTAAAATTACTGCAATTTAAGCAAAATGAGGCTTGGTTTCTTATGCTCACAAAAAGTCTGCTATGATGAACTGGTTTCTATTCTTATCTTTGAAGTCAATGAAGTTATTCATTAATAACGTTTACTTATTATGTCAGTAAAAAAAAAAATAAATAAATAAAACATAATCCAGAAACATCACGTTTCTCTCAAATTTATGTTCTCTTGCAGTCTGGAAGTATATAAATGTAATTTCCAGGAGACCAGGTTACATGCTGTAATCATGAAATAATGAAAGAAACTTGTCACTTAACATCATCACCTGATATGTCCTTCGTGGCCTTCCATAGAAAAGGCAAGAGGTAAGAGAGGAGGAGGCTAAACTCTACAGGGCAAGTCTTCCAAGCAGACTAGGATCAACAAATCGCTAAACTCCACAGTAACCACATCCTAACCCTAAACTCAGCATAGTTCCATACATTGCATAGGTTGTGGTTGGTAGATAGGGCCATTGTTGATGTGAATGTCTGCCATCCAAGATGGTGTGATTTGTATGCAGGTGGAGAAGTACTGCCTGAGAGGCTGAAGTCCCTGATGTAATTTTCCATACAAAATTACAAATTAATGGTTCTGTCAAAGTTCAGTTTTCTGTATTACCCTAAATCATGAATGCCAGGTTCATAAATAAAAAGGAAGAATGATGGATTGCCACTTAAGTTTTTCTTTGCCAATCAAGCAGCCAATTAGCAAACCTGAACTCCTTTTTTCCAATTATATAGCTGCACCATTAAGATTCATTCTATCTCCAGAAATATTTGTTTCTAAGAAATGTTTACAACTTAACAGCTTTGCTGAGAATCTCCTGGTACAGTTTATGGTCTCAGCGCTGAAGTGATGAAGAAATGCAAAGACGAATTGTTCAGTCTTCTATCAAAATGAGAGTCTTACCCTCTGGCCAAACTCTCCAGGTTCCCCAGGTAGACCCAGTTGCCCCGGAGGACCCTGAGGAATGAAATGTTCGGCTTTTCATGAAATGCTCAGCATTACATCTGGACAGGTGTTTTTTCCATGCCCAAAAAATATCAGCTAAACAGCAGCAAAGAGGAAACATAAGAAAGGGGAAATAATAAATCGTGTTCCTTACCGCAGGACCTTGGGGGCCAACAGGCCCTGGAGGCCCAGGAGGTCCAGCATCTCCCTAAAACAGGTCAAGTGAGTATATACGCATATATGAGTGTATATATGTATATATGATATAACTAGTTAGTTATAAGTTATTATAGTTAGTTTATGTTGTTCTGTTGACATGATTCAGGCAACAAATCCATTAAATCATACAGTTTGTACACATAGAGGCCAACTTCTAACAAGGCATAAAGCGCTTTATAGTCCATAGTTGTGTATTTAGCTGTTGTGTTCATGCTGATGACTGCAGTTTTCCTGACTGGATTAACACTGTATTAATAATCTGAAACCCAATTCTTTACCTAATATCTAGTAGTTAATTATACTGTACAATATTATACTCATATAATTACTACTATGAGGCAGTCTTTACATGTATATTTACTGAGACAGACATGATAAACTATTTCATTTTTGAACTGTTACTCACCTTTTCACCCCGTAAGCCTTCTTTTTGAACCTGAAATAAAAAGACAAATTGTTTTTTTGTTTTTGTTTTTTGTGTGTGTGTGTGTGTGTGTGTTTGTGTGTGTGTGTGTGTGTGTGTGTTTGTGTGTGTGTGTGTGTGTGTGTGTGTGTGTTTCAAAGCATTTGCTATCAAAAACCCCTCTATGGCTTCATGTGGAAAAGATAATGTTGCTTCTCCTGTCAAATTATTTCTGGGACCAGAAAATACTTGTAATCTTTTCTTGAAAATGACTGAAATGATAAATCGGTTGTGGGTGGCCAGTTTATTTCTGATTAATCAGTGAATCGACTAATTGTTAGGCTTCCTTTGTCTAAATATGTGCTTTAGTTAAAGAACAAGGTCACTAGGTCAGTCTTCTTCATGATTATACTACCTGCCTTGTTTGAAATGATCATTCTAAAAATGCATAACTGATCATAGATGAAAAGTACAACATAAACGTTAATTAGATATTTGCTTCTTGCTATTGTTTGCTTTTTTAAAGAAAATGTTTTTCATTGGTCTAACTCCATCACTCCACTGCTTTTCATCACTAAACAAGCCTGTAATCCCTAAGAATATAACTCTTCTTCTGTCCTTTTGGTCTGCTTTTGGTACTTACCACATCCCCAGGTAATCCGGGAAGGCCTCTCTCCCCCTGTGATGTTAGCACACAAGGATGAAAACCCCATCATTAGAATCAAGAGACTTTCAGGGTAAAGCACCTCGGGCATTATGGTAATGATACAGCAACGACTATAATTTATGAGATGATGTGTGTTAAAGAGTGTACTTATTGTAGGCCTAAAGGAAAAGTGAATCTTGTGAGTAAAGTACTGTGGAAATTCTTTGTCCATATGTGTGTATGCGTGTGTCCCTGTGCATGCATATGGGTGTGGTATAAGCATCTGTGCACCGCTGGAAGAATCATCAAAGTCAGTAATTACAGTCAGACAAATGAACTCTGCATTTTATTTTCTCAGACAAATGAGTGGGCTGACTTTGATGGTGCACAGAGGAGACAGAGGAATGTCTGGAGAGTGCAGACAGTAGCTTGGGAAAATGATGATACCTCTTTGAAATGATTTATATCAGTGCAGCTCCATAACATTGTGCTTACAGCAATATCCTCTTTCAATTGCTTCTAATCAAGTGAGCATGCATACAGCGCAGGAGTGAGGGGTCATACCTTGTCGCCTTTAATTCCGCTGGGCCCGGGTGTACCAACCAGTCCTCTCAAACCCTAATCAGTTTTAGACAAAAGTTTCATCAGCAAATCTGTCACAGACTAATATCTGCTGGCCTGTTTGTAAATGCGGGATCTTTAAGTGAGGATCATGACTTACATCTTTCCCAGGAACACCAGGTTTGCCAGGTAATCCATCCAAACCTGGCTCGCCCTATAATGAAAATGGGAGCAAGAAAGTAACTTTAAAGTAAGTTGCTAACTGTCAAAGGCAATGAAAAGCTGAAATATTCATTCTGGCCATAAATTGTAATTAAATACCAGTTTACCCATTGATTGATCTAGTGTGAAGTGATCTATAAGGTTATAAAACTGTGTGCAAGTGCAGCGATAGCTGCAATGGCTTTACAGAAAAAGGCAAGAAACTTGAATGTCATCAACAGAACATCCAAAGAAAATGATCTCTCAGCAGTGACCAAACAGAAATAAAATATGTATTAAAAAAAAAAAAAACATGACTTGAGTCAACAGCCAAGCTAGTAGCTCTGTGAAGCTGTACTGAGACACAGTGATCTCCTTAATACATCCATGACAACGGTGATTTGAGCTAAATGCTAACATGCTCATCTAGCATGTACATGCTGTTAACAAAGCTTCACATATGTGAAAACTTCAACTCCTGGTGGTGCTAGCCTACAGAGTCAGCAGATCACCAAAGTCCTTAAGAGTCATCATCTGGGCACCATTTATATCAGGCCATCCATCCAGGGGAGGTTGTATTTTTGTCAGGAGCAAAATGGTGGACCGACTGGTCTGTATTACCATCCCTAGAGCCATGCTGCTACCATGGCTAATAGCGAGCAGATATCGAAGCAGTGCACAGTGCTGTGAAACCCAGAACATATCCCTGACGTCAACCCCAGGAGCCTCTTCTATACCACCTATTCCTTTTATCACTTAACTGAGGCAAGTATTTCTCCAGTTTTCGCCTACAGGAAATTGCAAACTGACTGACTGACTGACTGACTGACTGACTGACTGACTGACAGCTCTAAACCTGGCACCAGTATGTTCAAATGGAGCTTCAGTATACCTAGAACCTGCTCCACATCCTCATGACATATGGTAAAGTAATCAGTGTGATTCTGTGTTTACTACGTTATACAGATCCATTGTTAAAGTGCTTTGCAAGTTGACATGAAACACAAGTAATTGCAAAGACTGTTTCTTATATCCTCTCATTGTAGTTCAATCTATCACATGTAGTGTCACTGAAATCATGTAACACATTTTGACAGCTTGTCTTGAATTCGGAGCCCATTGTGATGCTGAGACATAACATTTTACTCATTTATTAGCAGTCTGACAATCCGACTCCATCGTGATGGCAAAAGGAGGAAGGTGTTAGCAACTGAGAGGAAACTTCAGACATCAACAAAGCTCTTAGTAGGCCTGCATGAGCTGCATTCTAGCCAAACGCCCCCACAGAATCCCAGACAGGAAGTGTGGAGAGTGAATCAAGGAAGCCACATCTGTTTACACAATCACGCCCCTCAGTTCTCAGTTCCTCTGAGAAGAATGGTCTCTCTCAGAAGTTAACCCTGTCGTCAGGATCTGCAGTATGAACTCTGCTCTGTACAGGTGCAATCTAACATCGTGGTTTATAACTCAGGACATGCTGGGAAAACATGGAAAGTAAATGAGTAACTCTCTCTTGTCCCTCAGTAACTGCTGTTTCGCAGAAGTACTCTTGAGCAAGCTGCTGAACTCAAGCAGCTCCTGTGTATGTGAACTGTGAGGATGTGTCATATGCTGATCTGCCTTCATGATTCAAGCCTGCTGGAGTATTACTTACCCTAGTTCCTGAATTTCCTTTTTCACCTTTTCCACCTGATTCACCCTACAACAAAAAAAAAAAATCACAGTTTGTAAAATGAATTTATTATCTACCATGTCAGATCTTAATCAACCATGCTTTCAGATTATACTCACAGTGACACCTTTTGGTCCAGGCAACCCAGGAATTCCTGCGTCCCCTTGGACTCCCTGAATGATATAAATTGAACAACATTATATTAGTGGATGTTATTGACGTGGGACTATCCAAAGTGTCAGCAGTACTTACTCAGTAATATAGAGCAGGCCAGCTGGGGAACTGCTGACTCAGAGCTCAATCAATGTAAGAAATTTAACTGACCAACTAAGAAACCTGATACCCCCAAAAAGAAACAGCAGTTGTCATTGACAAGACCCCCCATGGGAGAACTTTGCCCACTGACCTCTGACCTCACTTTCCTTCTTTTCTCTTCAAAGAATGAAGGAAACATGTCTTCTAACAAACATTTGGAAGGTATCGTTATTTTTATCATTTCTCTTATCTCATGTATGGCATCCTTCCCATCTAAATGATACGACCCAGTGTGTCTTGTTCTCTTTAATTGCAGTGGTTCCTCCGAAAAGCTGTTGACTTGACTGATATTCAAAGCCAGACAGTATAATTAAAAGCTTTTTAAACCTTTTAGCTCTTAATCAGGTATATCATGATCAACACGCAAAGGAAAATGATGCTTTAATCAGTATTGGCAATGGATTTTAAAAGCTTTGTTGTTTCATTTGGTCTCTTTACAGTTCTCTAGAGTACAATATCACTTCACTATGTATGCAGCATAGAATAATTCATTCAACCGGCTTTTATCAGGAAAGACATTTTGACATGTCACAGAGGAAAGCCACAGGTATAAATAATAAAACTCATGATGGCTGAATTCCATTTGGCTCACTGTCACGGTGTCATTGTTGATGTTATTGATAGCACCTGTGCATTTCCTGCATTTGCTTCTGTGAAATGGGCCTATTGCTATATATGAATAAATCAGCTGTCTACCAGGTTCAGGCTAACAGCCTGCTGGCAAGAATTTTTTTTGTCACTTAAAAGCTTCATTATTTACAATATTCTGCTGTAAGTATGAGAGAGCAGAGAAACTTCACTACAAACCACATCCTGTCATATTGTTGCCTTATGCAGATGTTTTGGCTAATGAAGTAGCAAATGATTGCTTATTTAGACATAAGATAAGATAAGTCTTTATTGATCCCTCAGAGGGGAAATTTGGGTGTGAAAGAAGCACAAAGACAGAAATAAGGAGAGATAAATAGATAAACTTTTACAATAAATAATTGTGTATAATACATAATATAGAGTAGAATAAAATAGAAAGAAAAAAGCAGTTACGCTCAAACTCAAATTACGAGCAAATCTGGCATACATGGAGCATGAATTAGCATGAATTCTGCCCCTCTGAATGTGTCTCTTTAGCTGCCAACAAGGTGTCTGTGTTAACTAACTACTGTTAGTCGGTAAAGTTGTCTGTCTGCCTTTTACGCAAGGTAGTGAGAGTAAAAACACTGTGCAGTGCATGCCATGCAGTAAATGTGCCATAAAAACACAGCAATGAGCTGAAGGGGTGAAAAAGGCTACATTTGATGATGATTCTGGGAATTCTTTCTTTGTGAGTGACCCCTTTCACTGACATTACACACAGACATTTGATTCATTGTATAATTGCAAGAATAGCCAACAATGGTTAAGCAGTTGTCAAAATTAGATAATTTTTCATATGAGTGTTCAGCTTCTTACACAATTACTGTGTTTAATACTACAGTAATGATAACACTATTAAACTTTATTTGTATGGCACCCTTCATAAAGGAATTGCCGCTCAAAGAAGAAAGGAAATTGCATCCTCAAAGTGCTTCACATAAAAGAAAGATGGATCTTGGAAGGGGATCTCTATTTTCGTATACAGTAGTCTTTCACATTCATTTGCATTCCCATGAGAGTAGCATTCAGCCGTGATTTAGATATTCCCTGTATTGTATCAAAAGGGGGCGATCACTCCCTCCTGTCTTGGGTCAAACAGCCTGTCACAGTCTATTGGCCAAACCTGAGCCAGCAACCCACCCTCCTCCCCTTCTGGCTCTTTCACCAGCTGCTGCTTCATCCAAGGGAAAGTCAACCAAACTGGCCTCTTTTTTCACAGGAAATCGATAACAGGCTGAGAGGTAATTGTCCAGAAAAACATATGTACGCCCACTTAACAGAACAAGTGCGTCTCTGAGATCAGTGCCAAAACCAGAATGACTAAAGATATCCTTTTTTTTTTTTTTTTACCCGCATCAACGTTATTTTAAAATCCTTCCAACAGTCCGCCAAATGCATGTGCACTGGATTAAAAATACGAAGCCTATGTTCACACACCTTTAGTCCAGCTGGGCCTGGCAGCCCTGGATCACCAGCCACTCCTGCTGCACCCTGTTCATAAAAAAAAAAAAAAAAACATACAGATGAAAACATTCACATTTGGAAACGTTTTGCAAACCCTGCCTGAAATATCAAAAAATGTGCTTCTTACTTTATCTCCTTTGTCTCCAGATAAACCATCAATACCTGGCACACCACCAACTCCCTGTGAGATGATTGGAAATATATAATTAATACCAGTATCTAGACTTTTTAGATTCAACATCTGAAAGAATTCCTCCACACGTCCAGGTTCACAAGGGCCACACCTTCTCTCCTTTTTGTCCAGGAGCACCTGTCAACCCTATGCTGCCTGTATCACCCTGTAAACAGAAGGCAAGTATTTACTTTAAGTGGTCTGTAACACAGAAGCATGCAGGATGGCCAGCAACACAGGAGGCGATGGCGTGCTGTCAACCTGGTATCATCACAGAACGTGGTTTAGTACATGATGGTTGGAGGTTTAATGTAGAACACAGCACGAATGTTAGAGATGGACAGACTTGATTAATCAAACAGTGGAACATACCATAAAATAGACATTTTCACAGTTAATGTTACAAACAGAACACAAAGAGTTACACAAGTGAAGATACACAAAGCACACACAAACTTTTGAGTAAATGTTTGGGAGCCAGAATATGCTAACAGCTGTCCACAGCTTCACCAAGACCCATGATGGTCTGGTCGCACATCCAACCATAGACTCAAGGAACAATGGCTTTGCATTGTCTTCAGAGTGTTGCGCTGTTGGTTTGTACACTGATGTCATACACTAAGCCAAGGAATCCCATGGAATTCAAAAGCTGGACTGAATGAAAAGTAATGGCTGTTAAATTACACAGTACCACGAGGTCTTGTCCACCACAAGACTTCCCTCTGCTTCATAAACCACTTTACAAGTCACAGAAAATTGCCCTTTAATTATTTTAGGAGCTTATATCATTTTAACACACGTCATTTCTTTCATCACAGAAATGAGGAGAAGGGCCCCTGTGCCCTATAACGAAAAAGACATTATCTATTACAACGCTGCTACATGGGGAATTGCCTGTTCTCGTCGGATAAAGAAGCAATTAGAAGCAATCAATGCCGGATGAATCCACTTTCACCCCACGCCACTCGATGACCGAGCCATTTACAACCACAGCTTGAAGTTGGCTTACGTCATGTTTTTGCATCAACTTTAGAAGAGTTAAAAACAACAAATTGCTGCCTTCTCTCAGAGAAAGTGGAGACAGATGCTCGTGCAGACAGTAAGAAATAGAAAAGCAACAGGGATGCTCTGCATTAAAGTTTGATTTAATGCAGTTTTATCAAGCCAGCAAGATTTCCAGCAGCAACAACTACAAAATGAAAATAAATTTATCATGAAATGACTTCTGCTCACTGTCTGGCTGCATTACTGGTGTTAAAATGAGAAAGTTCTCGCCAATGTTTTTAAACATAGAGAAAGGGGTTTTGTGTTAGGTACATTATCATCCAAAAGAACTGCATTCTCCAAACTATCATGAACAAAGCAGATAAAAAGGTAAAAAGACTGTGTCTCATCTTCCACACCTCTTTTGCAATTTAAGTGTCCCTATCCGGACAGCTTGAATGATACATGCTGAGAACTTTGTCTCAAGGAATAAATTATACTGCAAGACTCCCAGCTGGCACTGCCAGGCAGTACAGAGGCTGTGATTTGAGCTGGGTGGGCGCCTGCATAGGCCTGCACTCTCTGCTACACATCCTCTGTGGTAACCTGTCCTGTAATTCTGACAATAACAGCTATGAGCATTTTCCTAGCCACTCCCTGGTAGAAAGGAGGTCAAAAAAGAAACATAAAACAAAAGATACGACAACAGAAAGATGTGAAATATATTTTTTAAGACAGAAATGAAGAAATAGCATTTAAGATTTACATGCACATAAAATATGCACAGAGACCAACATGTATTTGGGTTGACATGATGCCCATGCAGCATCAGTAAAAGCAGGTCTACTTACCTTCTCCCCTCTGTCACCTTTGACAGAGATTACTTTGCCCTGCAAATAATTAATCGATAAGGATCAATTATTATCGAGGCAGCAAGAAAAGCAGATGAAATAATAGCTGGAAGGCATGCAATCTGATAAAAGTGAAATGTGTCTGATGTATGTCTACAGTACAAACAAAGCCTTGAAACTGTCATAGCAGCACTAAACACTGAAGAAACTCAATCAATTAGCGATTATCTCTCCATTAAAAGATAAATGCCAACTGTAAATATGCACACTTTAAGTTTTCATACAGTTTCTCCCTTTTCTCCTTTGATTCCATGTGGTCCGATGTCACCCTTAGAGCCAGTGTCACCCTGAAAATGCATGTTCACACAATGAAAAAGTAGAACAAACAACTCTGGAACATAATGAAACTGTAGTCTCAGTACTTAAAGGCAATGGTAGATGACCTTTTCACCCTTAGGACCTGTGACACCAGGTGCGCCCAGCTCTCCCTGTGGGAAATGAAAATACACGTCTTTGGAACGCCATCAAGGAAAGTATTCCCACTCATCCATCGGAAAACTAGACAGGGATAGAAGAAGTGTGGTGAGCTCAGGTGGCTTTACCTTCTCTCCAGCAGGGCAGGAGCAGTTCACTTGAGGACCTCTTTGTTGCTCCACAACCGTGGGTGTTGGAGTGGGGATCTCCAGAGGGGGGGGCTCTGTAACAACTTTCTTTGGGCACTGAAAAGAGAATATTTAAGCCAACAGTCATCATCAGGCCAAAAAATGAAAGGATGTTATTGTGAATGAGGTGTTCTGATGAGTATGAAGTAACTCTGACATGGCTACAAATGTCTTTCAGACGATGTCACACAACTTTGATGGTCATTAAGTCCACAGTGTCTCTTTTTCATCTTCAATAAGTTCAACACGCATCTCATGCCAGTGATTTAAGCATGGCATGAGAAAAAGTTTGGCACATACATCAGAGGCAATTAGCTTAGCAATAAATAGCTAGCTACAGCTGGCTACAATTTAAAGCTGAATAACTTACATGTGTCTTATATTTTTAAACTGTAAAAAAATATGTATTTACAGGAAATAACATGTAACTGTATCCCAGCTGACAAGGACGTGCACAGTGACTTTATGGCTCTTGGTTTCACCGCACAGTTCAACGAGCAGATGCCCCAGGAATATTTCCCAAAATGTTAAACTATACCTTCACATACAAGACTGGCTCGCACTTAATATGAGTGGTTGATTTATAAGTGACTGTGAACTCATAGGTTTGTCACTGATACAGTTCAATTGTTTTGTTTTTGAGTTTAGCTGCTTAGCTAGCAGCTAACAATCACTGCCTTGTTGTGAGCACATGGGATTAGCCCTGTAGCTAGTAGAAGCCTGTAATAGTATTCAGTGGCTTTACAAAATTAGCTTGGTGGCATGCTAGCTACAGTGGGTAACAAAGACCGAAACTGGATGTTCTGAATGTTAACACAGCTGTGTGTTTTCATGCTAAAAATCAGAGTGTTTTAAATTAGAGAGGAGCTTGGGATAAAAAGAAGACAGCATACTGTGTTAAAGTAACCTGTTATTAGAAACAAATCTACTAATCTGCCTGTAAATTTTATTTCTAACTGATTTTTCATGCATCTCTCTTTCACAACTAATAATTGTTTTAAATACTATATTTTTTTATACAATAGTATATACAGTATTTTTGTAGACAACCTAATAATTGTTTTAAATACTATATTTTTTTATACAATAGTATATACAGTATTTTTGTAGACAACCAGCCTTTAATTAGTATGATTCTTGACACTCACAGGTCCATTGGGTAGATCGCAGCAGGTTTCCAGCTCTGCATGTTTGGAATCACAGTAAATCATCATCCTCTGGAGGTCAAACTGCATGGACGCAGACAACAACAGATCAACCTCGAGAAAATACACACATTGGCTTTCACAAGTTACAATATGGCCAGAGTAGAGGATATGGGAAGTTGAAAATGTACCAATACCTGCCTTCATTATGTCGCATTTCACTACATGTGTACATTAATCTATGACACATACAGGTAATGACTCACATCAATTGGCACACTGTCATACAGCCTCTTCCCAATCACTGTCTTCCCCTGGATGTCAATGTCCTCCCTGTCTTCAATGGGCAGAGTCTGGATGAGTTTGCAGTCCAGGTACAGAGACACAGACTTGGCCTCCACGCTGAGGGCGATCTTGTGCCAGTTGCGGTCAAACAGGTTGTCAACATCAGGGCTCTTGAATACAGCTCTGACAGCATCCTTTGTCAGCCCGACAGCATTGTACTCCACCGCCTTGTTGTCACCATCCAGGCGGATGGACACCTGACAAGTCAAAGGAAAGCTAATGTTGACAATATGACCTGGAAAATACAGGCAGTCAAGTGCAAGTTTCCAAATTTAGTCTCAAATCATAAAAAAGTTAAACCTGCTTTAACATCCAGAATTAAAGTATTACACGAAATGTTACAATGAGAAAATTAGGATCATTTAATTTGATTCGGCTCTCAGAAGTAACTACAACATATACCATTTCCATGTTAGGTCCCAATAATTTCAAAAGGATCTGAAGTGAGCCTTCTCTAAGTTGATGTTCTAATTGGAAAATCCAGACACATAATAGTCACAATTACTGTTTACATTCAGTTGACCCACCTGTGGGATTCCATATTTGTCAAAAACCTGCCACAGGTACCAGTCTTCACGTCTTGAGGTTTTTCTGAACTTGAATGTCGTCACAAAGGCATACTCGTCTGGCAAGCCTTGAGGAAACACGTCTCTGCAGAATAGAAGCACATTGTTACTGTTAACATAAACTGTGCTTTATTTTACTCATGCACTCATATTTATTTCACCTATAAACACACACTTGCAATGACCCCATTAATGTACAAAACCCAAATCAAAAACAATATCTATTTTTCACCTACTAACCACACTGTTTCTGCTTCCCAGAGAGCATTCCATTATTCTAATAATGAACAAAACATTTGCATACAATGTTATATTTTAACATACACAGTAAGAAGTGCTCAAAAATCTGTTTAACAATATTTCATGAATTCTGTGCTAAGTTAACAGCCAGCCATTTACCCTAGTTTAGCATAAAGAGTAGAAACAGAGGGAAACAGCTAGCCTGGATCTGCACAGAGCACACAGGTGACAACATATGCCAACCAGCCTGGCAATAAAAGACACCAGCCCTAAAATAAATACCAAATCTTTTCATTTTTACACATCAGTTTTTGCACAGATTTTTACAAACACAAACCATTTAGGGCTTGGTGGTCAGTAGGGGTCCAACATCAAATTTTAGTGCTTGGATTCCCTACCAGATTACTCTGACCATGACTTTAAATCATACTTCTGCAAATACTTTGAAGAAAATGTGCAGTGTATTGTTTGCAGTATAGCATGAAATATACTTACTCTGTTTGCTGTACAATGGGCATGGTGCCAAGGCGGACATAAGAACTTTGGCCATCATCATCTCTGGTTCCCAGAATATCTCTCACATTGAAATACTCCATTAGGTCGAAACCTACAGCAACAGTACAGTACAGTAAAATAGCCTAGTTGGACTCAAGACAGTTTCTCACACACATAAATCAGCACACAAAGGCTCTTGAATTGTGAGTTACAGTTTTATCAGATTTCTCTGGGTATACTAAGGTTTAATTGGGTCAGTCTCACCACACCCTGCAGCTACTGTGTTTGTGGCTTTTTGGAGGAAGATTAAAATCCCAGCATTACTGAATAACTGGAAAATAGAACTATTTGTTGGCAATTCAATATTTGTTAGATTTGCTGCCAGAGGAAAAAACTAGTTGCCATCGCTGGTAAGGTCCTCGTGTGAGTCTGAGAGTGTGTGCACGTGTGTGTACGTTGCCCTGCAGTGTGTGATTTGAAGTGGTGTAACCACAGACCATATTTAGGTGGTTTAGAAAGGACACTCCCTTGTACAACAAACAAGTGCTGTCGCTATGGCAATGCCAGCAGGATGAGAGCTTGAACAGCACTAATGCTGCCAGTTTGTCCAGCAGATCTCACTGAAAGCTTGTGGTCATGTTGTGTGGATTGAGCTCTTCTGAAAGCAGACTGTGCCATTAGTGAGTCAACAGGATGAGGACAGCCTCCTCCGACATATTCCTGTATGGCCTTCGTACTGCAGCAAAATCTATGAGAAGTAAGGTTTCTGCTGGGAATGTTAACACCAGTTCACTAATCTTCCAAAGAGGAAGCTGGAACACTGAGGTGGTAATGTGAGAGTCTGGCAAAAGCTTAGTGGACGCTATTCAAAATAGGCTGGAAACAGGTGCACACACAGGCTGCCCCTGTGCCATTAGCAACAGAGTATAAAATAACAGCAAAAACAAGAGCCCTCATAATAGACTGGATAACTGAGGGGATGAGGCCTCCAGCACAACTACTTTGTCCATCAGTAAAGGCCATCAAGTGCCTCAGATGCACTGTTAGTGATGACAGATTACTGTGCACTCAGATTACTCTTTGCACTCACCACAGTGTGGAGTGGACAGTTTCTCTGTCCTGGTTTGTACATGAATAAAACCTTTTTATGAGAGATTGTTCCATTTCCTGTTCCATTTCATTCATTTTCTAATGTCATTCATTCATGTGCATCTTTAACAGTTCCTGCTATTGGTCAGTAGATGGTGCCTTGGATTTCTCATTTATTGTTGTTGGCATGCTTTTGTGATCAGTTTAGCATCAATGTGGTAAATAAGTGAAGTTTTAGACACAGATTGTGCGCTTGAATTTGATACTTTAAGATCTAGTCAGTGTCACACATGAGCTGTCAAGCCTAAAATTTGGACTAAACTCATTTTGTTCGTCAAACCAGGTTTGATGTTGAACTTTGTCCTTCACTTTTTCAAGACATCAGACTAAGCCATAGAGGTGATAGTCTCAATCAGGATAGTCAGACACATCATTATAGCTGTGTTTTCTAATATAGTCTTCAAGTTTCCCCATGTTTAAAACCAAAGAGCACACTTTGACAAAAGCCATTGAAATCCAATGATAGGAGTCTGATTTAAAAGGGCTTGGCTTACTTTTGAATCAGAGCGGCAGTCTAGTATTTTAGCAAGTAAAAAGCTGCTAATGTTTTCTCATGCTCTATCTTTTGAGCATTGGCGGTGCTATACAAAAGGGATGTTTTGCTGCTTATCAGTCTCATTGAAGAGTTGCTCGAGGAAGCCATGCAGCTGTGACTTTTTCTGGCCTTGATCCCTTCTGTCACGACGCTTGCACCGTGCACATTCGCTTACCACGCCGTTTCTTTGGCTGTTTGCGGGCCTTTGCTGCACAGAGCTGTAATTTGGACTGGCAGCGGATAGCGTATAATCAACCCAAAAAGTTATTTTGGACAGCCAAAAACGACCAATGGGGTGATCTGCGGGAAAAGCCAGATGAGTTCACTGACTGGGAAAAGCAAACGCATGCACACAGCATTCTTTTGATCAGAGCAGATGGCAACATTTGTGCAGATAGTGAGCGCAGAGCCACAAAGACACTCCACAGCCTCCTGAGTGTGCTCAGTACCCCGAGGGGTCAGACTAGACAACCCATGATAAATACAAGTCTGACTCAAACCACAGGACTCATGGCTGTCAAATCATAATCAGTTGCAAATAGTCTTGACATTTCTCACGGAGAATTACACTCCGTGCACCAGCATAGGGAACATTTGTTGTGTAATTATAAGTGGGAGCGTACAGGGGCAGCTGTGTAGTGACGATGAATACTGTTTGTGTAGAACTTCTCTGTAAAAAAAATCTCTATGTGCTTAGCCACAATCTGAAAAAATATACTCTACTTAAGTAAGTTTGACAATGTATGTCTTAAAGCTAGGCCGCAGTTAGAGACTTACTGCATTGTGGAAAACCCCAGACATCTTTGTCATGTCAGGGAGCTTCAGACCTCAGACCACTGTCTGATAACATTTTGCCCCAAGTGGGGTCAAAAGCAGGTCTGGGCTCTTAGATCTTATGACACAGCTGTCTGTGCAGTACAGTAGGTAGGGAAAACCGTCCTCACACTCTCTCACTGTGTGTACAATGAAAATAGCATTGCTGTGGCCTCTTCATGTACTGCTGGTGGTCCTTGGACCATACTGTGGGAACCGTCATAGTATTGAAATCCATTTCTAAATTAGGAATCTTACACCATGACAGTAGCTAAGGACTTAAAATGATTACAGTGACTCGCTCTTAGGGAGCACCATTTCATTTGTGGTGGTGGTAGCTAAATGTAAAAGAAATATAAATCAGTGTATTTAGGGTGTATTCCACAATAACCTGCCTTTTGGTTACAAGAAAAGATTTTCACATATAATTTTCCAGTGGAGCAAGACTTTTTTGGCTTTCTGGAGTTTTGGAAGACTTTAGAAATGACAGAAAAAGACAAACAAAATATAGGATTTATTCCAATTAGAGTGCTTACAGCACATCTGACAAAGTGGTACATCTGCTTAAGAAAACATCAGTGGTTTCAGTGATTTATCTTAAGTTTGCTCTAATTCCTTTGCGGTTTAGAGGAAAAGCATAACCACATAATCAGCACTTGCCCAATGGAGAGGATCTGATAATATGTCTCAGCAGTGGGAAGCGATGTTGTCAGCTACGTTCAGAAGCACACACCACTCTGCTCTAGACTGCCAAGTCATCCTTGATTTACTCTGTACTTCAACTTTGGCCAAGTCACTTCAGCTTTGGAGTGCATCAGTTAGTCATATCAAACGTAAGGCTTGTAACAGAAAAGGAAACTCCAACACTAAATTCTTAATACTAAATACCACTCCACTGCATTTGAGATATTGTACCACTTATTCCAAACTACATCTGTTTTAAACATTGAATATTACAGTATAATGGAACAATGGTAGTACAAACCTTTGATAGGACCATTCTGCATAATGAGTTCTTACTTTTAATGTTTAACTAGAATTTTCTGTTGGTACCTGGACTGAGTATTTTTACATGGTGGTAGTGTTACTTTTACTCAAGTAAAAGATCTAAATACTTCTTCCATCATTGCTTGGCTTCAAGCAAAAGTATGATTACAGCCGCTAATAGTTCCCTGATGTAATTCTTAGGAAACCCACTGAATAAAGTATCCTTACAGGATTTGAAACAAGGCCCGAGAACCTATTAGACATCAAATATTGGCCTGTCATTGTCATCCATCTCTGCTGGTTTGAAGCTGGCTAAGAAATCTCATTCTCTTAGCAAATTTTGCTTTATTTCTTTTATTATTTTATTTTTGGGCTCAGTAGTTAGCACAGCAACCTTTTAGCAAAATGTTCTTCACAGACAGACTGTCTGTGTGGGGCTTTTCTGTATGGAGTTTACATTACATCTGCATGGATTTCCTTCAGGTTCCCTGGTTTCCTTCCTTAGCCTAAAAACACGCTGGTTAGATGAACTAGAAGCACCAAATTCGCTGCAGGAGAGAATGCACTTGTTTTAGTTTTCATCCCTGTTTTCAGCCTGTCCAGGCTGGACCCTGACCCTCATCCAGCGCATGCTGAGACTGGATCCAGTCTGGGAAATGATTAATGGGTGACGAAAATGGATCATTTGATTTGTGGATGAATGCTAATTCCTTTTTATGTTTGAAATGAATTGCTCATTGGATTGTTCACTTCCATCATTACATTATGATGCCTGAAGAGTTTCAGTGGTCTGGGTTTCAGTGAGTTTAAGTGAGCTGCAAATGTGAAATGCTGTGTTATTGAGACTTTCATAGCCTGACAAGAATGCATGACTACATTGATTTTGGGAATGAAATGGTTCAAAAGTGTCCAGCTGCAAAATGTCAGAAATTTCAAAAGCCATATGAGTTGCCCCCTTGCTTATGTTGGTGTCACTCTGCCAGCCTACTAGCCTGTTAAGAGTCAAACTTTCTACAACACAACTTTCACCACTCTGACATCTCTCTTTCCATGAAGTTCAACATAGCAGGAGTCCAAACAGTCCTGTCTGGGCATCTGTTTTTTCTCTTAGTGTGATGGATGTGGGTGGGAGATGTAGACAGGAACTCAGATCCCCCAAAAGACACCCTTGTAACAACATCCGACGTTTCTGGATAAACGCTATTCTAGAGTTCTGAGAAACCTTTACAGCTGCTTGGAATATGTGAATTAAAACATCAAACAATGGAGGACTAGTAATGGGTTTCACCAGGTAGACGACTAGTTCCACCACTGAACTTGAAAATCACAGCTGCATTTATAGGAATATAGTATGTTTGCAAGCTTTCCCTCCTCAATAGAATAATAGAATAGTTTCATACTTTGGGAAATTGGCTTAGTTGTTTTCTTGCTCAGAGTTCGAAGATAAGATTATGTCTGTGTTGCAAATATGACCAACAGCCTGCTTAGCGAGTACAAAGAAGCTAGCTTGGCATGGTGCAAAGGTGAAAAAGAAAGTAAAATTATAATCCTGTTTGATGAAGACACCAACAAGTTTGAAGGGCCTACCAACTGTTTTTATATTATATGGAAATGATGGAAGCCAATAGCTGAATGGACAAAATACATCTACATTTCTAAAACACAGCACCTTGGTTCCCAAAATGGTTTGCTGTTGTGTAAAGCAGGAAAATGAGGGCAAATTCAAGTGAGTTTTTATAATGGCAGCATAAAATAAGAATATGAATGTGCCAGCAAAGTAGCACTTTCCGTGTCATGAATAAAACCAATTCAGTCTCCAATATACAGATAGAAATTGAGAAACTGTGAGTGAAAACTGGCTAAACCTTTGCATATGAAAAAATAACTCTTTGTTTCTTTTGATGTAAAAAAGCTAAATGTGGGAGTGTAGGAAATGCTTTCAAAACTAAAGAGCTGACTTTGTGGTTGTCATGTATTGCCAGTGCTGTGTGTTTATGTTAGAGAAGCAGCACTTTGCACATACCTGGAACTTCTTCAAGACCATAACTGGTGCTGTCGGGCTTAAAGCGATCAGGTTGAACCTTCATGTTTGGACACAGGACATCTGAGGAGAAAGGACAATAGCTCAGTCAGACATGCTGTAAATCAGGATGTGATGCTCTTTTGGGAACATGGGGTAGGCAAAGAGAGCTGTTCAAACACTCTTACTGGTAAGTTTCTATCTTACTGATGAAAATTATTACCATTATTTTATTACAAGAAGCATTCTGAAACTTTATGAGGGGTCTTATGGGTTTTAGGAAATGATGATCTCATTGAAATGCAGCCTTTGGACTGATATGTGATCAGTAGAGCACCAGCTCTGACTGCCCTCCATCTCTCCTGTCTGATGTCTGGGGAGTGGTGTATGGGCAGGGTGGCTCTACAAGAGCAGGAGGCATATCCACAATGGTAAACAGTTTTATATTTCAACACACACATATTTCAGTGATGGTGATGACAGTCGAAAAGGCAACACTGTTGGGTTAAGTTTTTATTGGCAGGAGGGATATTTTCTATTTGCGTCAACATGCCAGATTCATTACTAAAGAACGCAGATATGGATCCCGTTTAGTTTAATAGATGTAAACACTGGCTGAGAGGTGAGATTGACAGTTTTAAAGGGCCAGTTCACCTAAATTACCAAAAATAGCAAACAGATTTTGTCACTTGGAGGTTGTGAATATTGTTTATGGTTCTCAAAGCATTCTTCTTGACCTCATCATCAACAGTCTTTATTGGAGCTGCTTTCTGCTAGAAACATGTTTCCAATGGAACGGGTTTGTAGTGGTGCCATTCTGGAAGGACACACTGCTCTGAAATTTGATACATGTTAGCTGCATGGCTGTAAGGATGGCAATGTCAACTGGTGGCACATTCATCCATGTCCCTATTAGGATGAATTTTAATAGCTTTGACTTTTCATGCAGCACCATCATCAGTTCAAAATGTCACTTTGTCCAATACTTACTTTGTGACCAAATGCCTGCAAAACTATGACATTCTTATCACCCTCAGCTGTACTTTGTGTGTCGCTTACCAACTGCTAGCATGCTGACACACTAAACTAAGATGTTGAACATAGTAAACACCATGCCTGCCATATCAGCATGTTTGCATTGTCAGTGTCTGCAAGAGTTAACCCTAACCCTAACCCTATATCACAAAACCTGGGCAAATAAAACCAACGCTGTCTGCATGTCAATACAAAAAGAGGCAAATGAGAAAATGTGTTTTTTGTTGTTTGGGTGATGCAACCAATTACAGCTGCATTAGGCAAGGCTTTTATGTTAGACATTCGATTCATCTATCTAAATTAAATGGCAGGGCTGCAACAGAGAAGAATGTCCCATCCCTCTCACTAATGCTGCAGACTGGTGAATTTGCACAAATGACATAGTACTGTCAAGATAAATCTGAGCTCATCAGTATTTGATGATGATGGTCTATGAGCTGTTCCTCTGCATTCATTTTACAACAAGTTGAAACCTTCTCACTCGTGCAGCATGGTGAGAGGCATGTTCATATTGTTAATTAAGTGTGACAGCAAATGCAGGGGTCTTTTCATCAGTTTGCAATCAATCTGTTCAGAGGAACTTCTCATTAAACCTATTATTAGCCCAACTGTTTGTCTGTGTCCTCACTGTCAGTCCTAAATATTATCTGTGGCTGAAAATGTCACAGTCAGACACTCAAGCTTCCCAATAGATCAAGTATCTGCCAAACATCTACTATCAAGCCCTGCAATTTTCTTAAATCACGGCTATAAAAATCATCTTGTCAGAGTGGCTTTTAGCCTATGTGCTGTTCATTATGAGGACAGCTCTCTTGACATGGGTTGTTTTTCTACTCCATGCAAAGCCATGAGCATGCCTAATAGGAAAATCCAAAAAGCTAATTTAACTGTCAGCATTGGCACACTTTTAATTAATTCTAAGAACAGTGTTATATCAATTTCACATGGTTTACTTTCAAATTCAGCTGTATAGTCTGTCCTTGTTTGTGTCTATCATCAGTTGGTGAAATTAAAGGATTCTTTCTCTTCATTCTTAAAGTCATTTTAAAGTGATAATTGAAGATGTCAGAAGAGATACTCGTTTTATATTGTTTATAAAGTCAGAGAGTCTACCAAAAATTACCATTCTGTGAACGAATGGAAGTGCGTCACTCTCTCTTAAAGATGGTGTATGTGCACAGTCCTGAGACTTAGCATGCTAGATAGATGAGCTACTCCCTACACTTGTGGCCCTAAAGCTATAATTTAGGGATCTGGCTGTGATTTAAAATGGAAGCGATGTAAAACCTGACTTTGGAAATAAATGTCTGAGACAGGTTCATAGTACCAGCAGAAGCCTGAACATAGCATACTGAACAACGACCCTTTTTTCGCAGACTGATACATCTTTAATCCTTACTATTACCCCTGTTACCTGTCATCACTTTGGCCGCTGAATATTTGAAACACACTGTAGATGTTAGACCCTAGAAGATGTTTGATAATAGAGTTCTCTGTTCCTGGGGTTGTGTAAGGCAAAGTGTGCATTCTTATAGACTGGTGTTCTTAAGTGAGACCACACATGATCGATTGAATCAGTGCAGCACATAATAAGTAGTGTCCATTTTTGAACCTATACATTAAAAGGTGAAAACATTAAACATGGACAGTGGAGAGGCTGCAGTGGACCCACTTGAAACATTACAGCTATAATTTTCCGGGTGAAAATAACTTACATCGCTCAGGGAGCCAGTTCTGCTGACCACTGATATACTTAGAGACTCACTCGTGGTGATTTTAGAGATTACAGAAAGAAAACACTGCAACTGTATTTCTGTGTAAATTTAGCTTTTGGTTAGCTCTACAGAGCACTGTGCTCTAGACTTGCATGTACAGCATATTTTCACTATATTACCTGCATTATTGGTTGACAGATTGAAAATCTATGGAGTCAAGGAGCAAGGTCAAAGGTTAGTGGCTTTAAAATGACTCTCTATGATGCCCTTGCTCTAGTATCCCTCTGCAAGATGATATGCCCTAAGAGTAGAGTCCAAATGAGCACTTTCTTGAGACTTTTGCTTCATCAAGCTTCACAATTCAGAGCCAGATTAAAGTGAGAGTTGAGAGTTTATCATTGCTCATCAGTGTGCTAAACCATGTAATCATGTCATTTCCGTTTTTGTATTTACTGTTTGCGGCTAAGAGTTATGGCATCCTTTTCTTTCCTGTCTGGCTAATTTTAGGCAGGAATTTGAAGCACTGGAGTGCAAAGCATCTATCTTCTCCATGAAAACACTCATGCAGATGCTTCACACAGCCACGGGACAACAGACTTTATTTTTTAACTTATTTGAGCTAATTTATTTGACTGTGTATAAGATACTTCCTAAGCCCGTGTGCCTGTGAAAGATTTTCTCAACACACTAGTGGAAAAACCATTGAGGTTAGCTTAAAACAGGCTTTCCAGTGCTAAACACCTCCACACCATAGCAGCAGTCAAAAAGGCAGCTACACCACAGAAATGTCTTGGGTAGAGAACGCTCATTTACAAGCCAACTTTGCAACAGCCCCCGCACACATTTCATATCGAGTCAAAAAGAAGCAATGACCAATGATCTGCTGCACCGTATGCATGTGCAGCAGCTCTTTGTGGTTGGGGTGGGGTTTTGTGGTTAGGGTCTTTTCTCTGTATAGTGCTTAAAGGTTAAAATAAGCGTCTAATTTGATTAAGTGCACGTTCAGGGTGAGGCAGCCTCTTCAAAGTGAGGCTTCAAACAGAAGCCATGAGGGATGCATTGTGAATGATGTGTTGGCACTGAGCCTGATGGCTGACTTACTCTCACACAGCCTCCTCCTCAGCCTGCCCCTGATCTTGTCAATGGCGTTAAAGTCCGTCACATGAAAGACGTGGGCATTCTTTGGCTCAGCGGCGATCTCCTCCAGCTCCACCTTCAGTGCCTCCCCGATGCCCACAGCAAACATCCTGATACCAGCTTTGGCAGCTGCCTTAGATGGTTCCAGAACATAATCCTGGCTTCGGCCATCTGTGAGAAGGATGGCCACCCTCTGAATGCCTCTGGCTATGGGCCTCGCTCCATTCCGCTCCATGAAGATGTTGGTGGTGGTGTAGCTGATAGCATCACCAGTCATTGTATTTCCCCCCAGGTAGCGTATGTTACGGGCAGCTCGCTTCACATCCTCCAGGGTCCTGTGCCTACCGAGGTTGAACTCAGTGGTGGGTCTGTCACTGTAGCGAACCACAGCGACTCTTGTCTTTTCAGGCGCTACATCAAAAGACTCTACAAGATTGGCCACCCATTGTCTGATCTTCTCAAAGTTCTCTTTTCCAACACTGGATGAGGTATCCAGGATAAACGCCAAGTCATAGTGGACATTTTTGCATCCTGTCATTGGTAAAAACAGAGAGATTTAGTCATATACAGTCAATATAAGCTCTTCCACTGGAGTTAAATCAGAATATTTAATCTTAATGCTCTCACCTGCCCTCTGTGCTTCCACTGTCTCACCCAAAAGAGTCAAGGCCAGGATGACCAAGACCAGGGTGATCCTAAATCCCAGTCGTATTTCCATCTTGGCCTTGGTTCGTTTAGCTAATTACCACCATCAAGCTGCCCAGTCTGTAGAGAGGTCAGTGGAAACATCAACAATTCACTTCTACATGTACTCTAGCAGGCACTGCAGTCACTCATCCTACTTTGTAAAAGCACCACTGAACTATAAGACATTTTAGAATCTAAATCCTATTTGGCAAGCTGTCCCTTGGCAAACAGGATTTTTGCAGTAATTTTTCTCCAACAGTGAAACCAAAGTGGGTGAAGGATTTCCTGTTGTGCAGGGAGATTGCTGTAAAAAGGCAGGCCTCCCACAGCGGCTGCTGCCACATCTCTATATTGACAAGGGACCAGTGGAAAGCTGATTTAAGATTGAATTAGGCACTTTGTATGGATAAAGAAACCTGGGTTTCAACAAGACAAAAATGCTCTTACCCTCCTTTTTGAGCAGTATTTCTGGTTTCCCGTATTTGAATCTCTTTCTGCTACAGAAACTGTCAGGAAATGTTGTCCATTCTCAAGATGAGATAATTGAAACCTAAGGTTGAAATACACATCAATCTCCAGCAGTGAGTGGCTCCATCCAGAGAAAGCTGGACTCATCTAAGATTTTCAGAACTTGCTGCCAAACAATTTTTTTCATCATCTCCACCCACAAGACAGTAAAGGAGCAATGACCAGAGTGTGCAGTTTGCTGGTATTACACTGCATGATTTCTCCATGTTGATCTATCAAAAATTTGTAATTCAAGCAGGTATCTCCAGTTGTCATTTGGAGCCACTTGAGTAAAATTTGTGCAGCTTTGATTCATCAGCATGTTGTGAAGGACCAATTCAGGCAGTCTCTGTTGGATTCATTCATGTCCCTGATGTCACAGACAGAAACCAGTCATATAAACACAAAACTATTCTTGCTCTTATTGTACACCAGTGGCTGTGATGCCTGCCATTAGGGTGGATGTGTGACTGACTGTAGCCATAACATGGATTCATCCTGACTGGGAGAGTGTCTCATTGCGGGGGGTCCCTGTGGGAGGTTGAGGAAGGTCTGAGTTATGCACAACTTGGAAAGCAATAATACCAGTCCCTTTTGTTGTGAAAAGCTCTTTACCATCCTTCACCACCTTTCTGTGCTGTTTCCATTGAATTAGTCTGTAAATGTATTCATTTTCTAGAAGTGAATGCCTGTTGTCAGGAAGTGCTTCATGAAATATTTTTGGAATTAGTTATTAAATGTGAAACTGGAACTGGGAGATAGTTAGCGTAGCTTAGCATAGAGACTGGACACAGCTTGTCTGGCTCTGTCCAAAGGTAAAAAAAAAATATATAAAGCTCACGAATTGACATGTTTTATATTGTTTGTTTAATACATACAAAAACCGAAGTGTAAAAATGGCAAGTGTCTCAAAACCCACAGGAACAGAGAAGGGCTGTAAAGCGGTTTGGTGAAGTGGCCTCAGCAGGTATTGCAACTTCTGCGTTCATGAAGTGACACAAATTGGCCCAAGAAGCATGTTTCCATATCATTTTTCCAATCATTGGGAAAGGAGCAGCTATAAAATGGTGAATACATCTTTCGGAGCATCACTAACAACTGAAATGGTATTTTTACTATCAGAATTTGATCTATTCAGTCCAATAACATCTGGAAAGTTTAATCTAGGCTAATCATGTGAGCAGGGAAATCAGATGTAACAAGAAACAGGGAAATAACAGGAAATCGGCTGGCTCAGGCAGTGGAGGTCTCAGATGTGCATGCTGTCAACCAGCTTGGCTACAAGGACTCTAGTGTGCACACTCCGTGGGAAGTGGAAGTGGAAGCGGAAGTGTGATGTACAGTATCTACCTGAAAGAGCATCATTTTAACGCATTGTTTTCTGTACTTGTTAAACACATAATAAATAATGTGTTAATCAGTGAGTGTGCTAAAGTAAATAGGTGGTGGCTGACATATTTTGTCACATTCTAACCAAGGTGGAGTTGTGGTTTCTCCTCACCTCTAGTCTTTATGCTAAGCCAAGCTAACATTCTCCCTTGAAGATTTACATTTAACTAGAGCTAAGAAGGTATGTGATCGAATTGTTGTATTGTTATTAGCTGATGCAGGTTTTGATGTGCCCTTGACAAGTATTTCTCATGTTTTAAAGATAAATATGTTGTTGCCATTTGTAGCATACTTTAGACAAAGTAGGGTATATGTAAGTAGTGTGTTTATACTGAGTATTTGCTGTTATGATGTTGAAATGGAAAATGATTTGAGGAGAAAACAACTTCAGGAAATGTTGTGGAGAGACACAAATTTAAAAACAGTGATCTGAGGACTGTGGCTTGACCTATATTGCCTGTGAAATAGAGAGTGCATTATTTACTGTGAGGAAAGGAAAGTGCTTTGGCCTCCAGACAGTTTTCTTATCTGATTTTCCATTAGGCTATTTCTGCTACTTGGTTTCACTAGTGCTATTAATGAGGCAAGCTAGCTGAATCACACTAATTGCCCCAATTACTGTGCATTTAAAATCTGAGAAATTCAGCCCAGCAAGACTTCAATGAAAAAAAAAAGAATAATAAAGAACCAGACATCCTATGAACGTAGCTGAATGAGATTTGTATTCATGCTCCTAATCCTCTTTGCCCAACTTTGTATAAGTCTAACATATTTTCATTTGTCTCCCTTTCATCTCTGATTGCATTTAAATACACTGTAAATGTCTCCCAGTGCGGCATTGAATTAATCCACTGTTTTACAGGCAGACACAGTAACCAAGATAAAGCTAAAAACAAGCTGGTTTGCCTCTGTCAACATCTGAACCTGAGGCCAGATTCCTTACAAACTGTGGGTTTGTATCATCAGGTCTGTTTCCACTTCCTCTCTCAATGGTAGACCTGGGACTGCAGTGTAGATGTCTATAACAGAAGTACCACGTTCATCATCCCCAAAATGTAAAAAACAGAAAGAGTTTTTTTTTTCCATGTGCAACCCAAGAAGAAAAAACGAAATCTGTTCTCTGATAGAGCATCTGAACAGCATGTGTATACAAAAAAAGTACCTCTTGCCAACAATTCAAAACTGTGAAAGAATAAATAAGTATTTTAGAATCCATTTTTAGAGGAAGATAACAGTGACAGATGGATGATTTTATGTTGCAGTTTTTTTTTTTTTTTCTTACCTGGCCTGTCACTCAGTCAGCGTTACTGAGCTGTCTGTCTCTCTCTGCCTCCAGCACTCACAGCCTGAATCAGCACCGGGGCAGCATCATTATCAGCTGATAATAATCCAAAATATCCTCCTGCAGGTGCCAGAAGTCAAGATGAGATTATTATATAATCCAGGGTGGCAATCCAGTGTACAGTGTTGTTAAAAAGTGAGGTGAGGTGAACTTCAGAAACCTTGTGGATGGGTGGACGGAGTGGGAGGGAACTGCGATGGGGGAAAGTGTAAGGTTTCACTGGGGGTGAAGTGGCTTCTACTGTTCTTGACTGGGCTGTGCTCACACATAAAAAACGGCTGAGAGGCGCAGCCAATTATAGACCCAACTTTCTGGATATTTTTGTCCCTTTTTTTTCCCTCTTCTTTATGGCTGCGCCCATCTGAAGTGTTGCCCTCAAAGAAAAGGCACGGCTTCTTGGCAACCGCCTCAACTGTCCAGCCTTTGCCACTGTGATAGCCACAGCGGAGCCGCCCTGGGGCTGGTGGTGGGCCGGGCCGCGTTGGCTTCAACCAGCCACACACTTATGGAGAAGGGCTGTATTTAAGTTGGGGAAATGATTACAGAATGCTCATGCTTTCAGCTTTGTGTTAAATGTCTGTCCTTGCGCTGGATTACAGTAAAGTTCTGTGATCTATATTACTCATGTCGTGCTGCTTTGACAAGTTTACAATCACGTCAAGCCGCACATGTTTCATGTTTTTTTGTACATTTTCATGCATAACAAACAAAATACATGTCTTTTAATTAATTTCTTTCCTTGCCACGCTTGTTTCTGTTGTTCTTGGTCATGCTTAGGCTATTTTTATTTGACTTTTCCCTCGTTTTTTCAATTCTAATTATGTCCTGTTTTCTTGAGCCTAATATTTCACTTTTTTTGCAATTTCCTCAGAGATGATGAGAATGTAATTCTTTAAAATGCACTTAATAGAACTGATTTCTTTACGACAAGTAAACACACACACAAAACACACAGTGTGATCAACTCATAGATGAACACTCACATTTTCACCCTGCAATTTCTTAATTCTTATACCTAACCTCCTTCATAGAAAGGTTAGTATTGTTTGCCCACCTGGAAATTGATTTGGCCTTGATTTGATACACACACCTGATAATTCACTTTTCAGTGTACACTGATGATCTTATCATGTGTGGTCATGCTCCCTGGTAGCAGATGTAGCTGCAGCAGTGAAATACGCCAGTCCTCTGTCTCTGTCTGTGCCAGACATCCTGCCTGGCAGACATACCGTGTTTCTCCTCTAAAGTCCTCTGCAATACAAGTTTCATGTTGGCAGCTCTTGGCTAAACTTTCCTCAATAAAGTGCTCTGACAGTTGTCACCATATGTTTCCTCTGCATTAGAAAATACACCCAACTCTGCTGTGGAGCTGTTGAGGCACCAAAATTCTCTTAAACACAATGTCAATATTTGAATGTCATGGACAACAAACAAGTTAGCCATTACATCCAGGCCTATTTACAGTGTCTTTGTAGCCAAGGAAAGTGAGCACAGGCCAGGCTATGTATAGGCTCAGTGTGAAGTGGATGGGAAGAGGGCTGACGATTTGGGGCAGATGCACATTATGAGTAATGGTGTCCGTCTGAGGAACCGTCTGTCGCCTTATGTGAGAGGGCTAAAGAGGTGACTGAGAGGCTTCAGGCATCATGTAGTGTTGGAGAATGCCATCTGTCATATGATTGACAGCCAGCTTTCAATCTCCCACATCAGAAAGAGGCTCTTCTTCCAAAATACGTTCAAAATTTTAAGGAGTTAGTGTTAGAGTATGCATTTTTAAAGGTAGAACTTAAGTACAATCTGTAAGGTCAACCTGTTCTCACTCCCAACTTGCCACATGCAGACTCTAGGTCAAGACCTTGGTGTCACCAAATGTCCATATGTGACAAATTGGGAGTGAGAATGCATTGCTGAGGTAGATTTCTCACCATAAAACAGTAAGCTTCCCACCCAACTTGGTGTAAAGTCTGCTGCACTGCTTTACAGCAAAGAACAGCAAGACGACACTGTTCTCCCAGCAGCAGATTTAGAAAAGTTTTTGGTAATGGCAGATTCAAAGTAGCAGCAGGTTGCCGGTAATAGTAGCAAGTTCCCTGTATAGCTGCTGTCCTCAACTTGAGTTAGATCATTTTAAAGCTGCAGTGTTTTTATTTTAATGGATCAAATGGCTCATATGACCTTTGTAGCCTTCAATCACCTCTGCTGGAAGCTAGTACCTAGAGGCTACATTAGCCGCTACTAGCATAGCACTGGTTTAGGTGTATTGTGGTCAGCAGTGGTGCCAAATGAGTTTGATTATGTTAGAGGAGTTCAATGCTGCATTGGTGGAGTAGTCTACTTTTTTAATGTAAAAGGGGTCACTTGGAGCAAAAACTCTTAGAGTTCCTACTATGGAGCATTTTAGCATCATTCAGCTCCTTGTTTTGGTTTTACAACTCATTAACTGTGTTTCTAGCAGCAGCAGGCATCTGCTGAAAAATATTAACTTGAGAAATCTGCTAATAAGCTACCTGCCTAGTACTCAACAGTAGACAGACAAAGACAGTAACTACATGGTGAAGTTGGATGAGACCAAAACAGGGAATGCTAGACTGGAATTTGGACAGACACATGACTCTAAATGCATGCTAATAGTGTTCTGTGTCTGCTGTATGTACTAACTGTTTGCTAACACATTAGCAACTTCAATTTTATAAGGTGAAAATGTCTGAAATGTGTTTATTTTGTGTTTAAGATTTGTTTCCCTGTCTAAATTGGCCAGAAAATCAGTTATTACTGCTTTAAATATATCACTTCAACATACTGCAGAAAACAAGAATCATTTGGTTATCGTTCAACTGCACATTCAACATCTTCTGAAGTGTGACCACCTCTAACTATGAAGCAGATTTTGATGCAGGTTTGGTTTGAAAAGTTTCTATGAAAGTTTCTATGTGTTTTTTTTTCCTTACCTTGACCCTGGGTCATCACTGGAGTCTATGGTAACTGTTTCTGAATTCAAACTGATGACAGTTTGCCATCTTCTGTGACGGAGCAAGCTACACCTCTTCAAAGCCACCTTGGAAGTTTACATCAAGTATTAAATGATATTTGTTCATTTTCATTGGAGTATTGTTAACTAAGGAGGATAAAAGAAACCCAACAGTAAGCTGTGAATCATAGCCTGGTGAAACAGAGGCTACATCTGTGTCAGTGCCACATTTTCATTCCGTAGAAATAATAAATATCAAACGTGCAGTTACACTTTCAAAATTAAGCCTGCAGAGAAACATTTCAAATGTTGCTCACAGATTGGTTAAGTTCAGGCAACAAAACTTTTTGATCAGGCTTAGGAAAAGAGTAAGATAATATTACGTGATTTAACTTATGTACATACGTTAAAAAAAAGTCAGCGGTTGTGGTTTCACATAGGATACAAACCTTGGTCTCCTGTGTTTCACTCTGCATCATCATTATTATTGCCCCCCGCTGGTACTGTATACAGTACTGAGGTGATTTACAGAGTGTCCTGATGGACAGATAGCTGCTAACTGTAGTCACCATTCGCTAGTTAGCTCAGTCATCAACAGTCATAAAGACTCATGTTCAGAACATGCCAGTCACAGTTCTGATGGTGTCATGTCAGTTGTATTCACAAATAAAGTGTTATCAGTGGTACAAAGGTAAAGACAACGGCGGGACGGAACGGGGGGGGCTTGTTCGTCCTCTTAAGTGAAGTTTAGTGGTGCAGACAGAAAACCAAAGACAAAAACATCCTCTCTGCAATAAGACCAAACATCTGACAAAAATAAAGTGATGAATAAACCAGACAGTGTATAATGACACAGACAGTGAGATCATAAGGACTTATTTTATGCTGAGATATATTGCTAATGTTACCTTTCTAGCCAACAACCAAAGGTTACATCAAGCGTCAGGCAAGTTCCTTTTGAGCATCAGCCTAATCATCCAGAGTGCAGAGCATTTTGGGTGGGGGAGGAGGTCCATCAAACAACAACAAAACAAGGCTGCAGAAACAAGACATATAGACTCTTAAGTGGAGTAAAGGGTGTTAAAACTTTTTTTGTAATCTAACATTTATTAATAGCATTTGGCAGATAAAACACTGGGACTATATGTTTAATAGATATACTGATTATATTACAGTATTCATCATTATGCAGAATTCAAGTGATGTGCTGATCAATCAGTAGCTGTCTGTTAAATTGTCCCCTAATTAGTGATCATACCAGCTTTGTTTCTGTTAGAAGTTTCTGTGTTTCATTATCTTGGATCATCCACAGTGATTTAACTTTCCCTGTGATGTGCCAGCTTTGTGCTGTGCCTGCTTCACTTAATTGAATCAGTGCATTCTCCGATCTGGAGAATGGCTTTTGGAAAGGGGACAATCCATAACTTAGAGCAACCTGGCATCCACTTTTATGAAAGGTTGCTCATTTATTTATTTATTTTCTATTTTGGGAGCACAAGAGAAAGTACACCAGACCATTAATGAACTTCCTATTTGTCTGGTCTAGTGCCAGCAATATCTGCTGCGCTGCTGTTTTCCTCAGAGATTTCACAACAATACGCTGTATGGGACATTTCATTTAATAAAAGCATGGAAGAAAAATCTAGTGTAAATAATATATCACAATACTCGAGAGTGACATTTGAGAATTAGTTTCTGAAATTAGCTTTATGTTTTCTTGTTAAGTGTGGATTTGAGCTCTTAAAAAGACTTATTCTGTAAAAGCAGTTTATAACAGCACAACTTTATAAAGCATTTTCTGATTTCTACATGTTTTTCTTTTTCACCTGCTGAGGACATTACATTGTTTGGTTCATATGTCCTTCATGTCATTGTTTAGTAGACTACAAATCAGCTTCCAGACTGGGATATAACCCTATTTCTGTCTTTTTATGAGGGACACATGTTCCGGGACTGTATTGTTTTGCTTTATGATTAAGGTCTTTTTCCTCTTTAATCTCCAGTAGTAGAAACACCATCAAGAGCAAGTTCACTGCTTCCACCTTCAGCCGACTGTCAGTTCAGAGTGCATCTTGCAGATTGCTGACTGCAGTCCTCTTGATGGCTCTTCCTGATGCTTCCATACTCCCAGGAGGCTGCTGGAGGCTCTTTGATGCCTTTTCCAGCATGCAGCTAGCCTCTAGGAGCCCTCTCTGCCTGCTGCCCCTTTGCCTTAGACACCTTGGGCCAGCTTGCCTTTATCTGCAGATAATCCCCCTGTTGACGTGTTTGAATTGCACTGATCCTCTTCTAGGCATTGTGCTCTCCTCAGCCTAAGTCGCCTCCTCCCCGTCTCCTGCTGGAGGGTGCTGGGGTTTTGGCGTGCCGCCTCTGCACCACGTGTGGCCCGGGCTTTAACCCGGGGAGAAAGTAAAGGAGGGGCAGGCTTGTTGCGCAGAGGAGCTGGGGTACCTCGACACACCACCTCTTCCAGATGCCTGGCTCCATCCTGCTCAATGGGGTTGGAGCGTATCAGCTGAGGCCTTGTGGATCTGTTTTGCTGTTGGGCTTTGAGTGGCTCAGTGGAGGCAGCTGCAGCTTTTACCAGCCTCTGCCTCACACAGGATTTCGCCTTTCTTGTCCGGGGCTCATTCACTGTCACATCCAGCTTACAGGAAGGAGGTTTGGCTTCTTGCTGGATAAACTTAAGTTTTTGCTTCTGAGCCTCCCTCACTTCTTCTGGCAGCTCCAGTGGGGCGAGCTTACGAGGGCGTCTGACGGGTTGATTCTCGACCTCCCTCTCTAAGTCAGGCCTGGGTGACTTGAGCAACGAGTCCAACTGTGCCGTGCCCTCCTGGGTTGACGAGCACACCGTAAGCTGACCCGCTGGGTCCTTTCCATGTGTTGCTGACAGATGGAGGCCAGGTGTTTTTGAATTGCGGCCATTTTTAGCCGCCAGTTTGAGGTTTTGACCATTCAGATGCAACATGGTATTTTTAACTTGGATGGCCAACATTTCTTCTCGCTGGGGAGCCCCCTGAACAAAAGAGACACCAATGACTCATATTAATCATATAACTAAAATGACAATGCAGCCTCTGTTTCTTCCCAGAACAACTCTATCTTGAAAAATGTTCACCACAATATTGTACAGCAAAATTCATAGCCATTAATGCAAAGCATAATTTATCCAATGTAGCATGTGTAGTACTCTAGAGGATGAATCATTTTGACATCACTCACATCACAAGAGTTCAGGGTTAGGGTCCTAATTCTTGCCCTAACCCTAATTATGATCTATACTCTTCACCTTACCCTAATTATGATTACTATACTAACGTAAATAAATAATTTATTCATGCTTTATAGAGGGCAATAAGCCATTAAAAAGGACAACTTTGGGAGGGCCAGATACTGAAAAATTCCTTTAGCTGTGCTTTTCTTTTTTAATATTTCTTTAATTCATCAGGAAGACTCCTTCAGGTGGTCATTAGACGATTACCCAAGCAGGCAATGAGAAAACTCTATTCAGAATTCTATGTATTTTTTATGTTTGGTCTAACAGACCAAGTGATTCAAAAATCGCTCTTCAATTAAACACCTTATAACTACAGATACACAAACCTGTGACAAGGGATCAGAAGGAGATACTACTTCATGTTGAAGGGTCAGATTGGGAACTAATGTTCTAGAGGGTACACACTGGAGGGCTGTTTGTGGTGAGTTAAAGAGCTAGTTAAAACAACAAAGCAAGTTATTTTGGACACAAGCCAAAGAGAACCAGCTGCTTTTACAAACTGCTAATTACTGTATTTAAAGGGATTTGTAAAGGATTTATTAACCATCACTGAAACCATTAGTTAGAACTTCTACACCCTTTATAAAGTGTCTTGCTAGTAAGTGATACCAAACACAATTTGAGACAGAGAATACTGGAAGATGGCAGGTGTTTTCTTTAATGTCAAACTGAAGATTCAATAATGCTCTAAATGTATAATGTGATATTAGCCAGCAGCTCCCAAAGTTCCCTGACTTCTAACAGAGGAAAACTCTAGAGGAAAAAGTGAAATACAGATATCTACTATTTACTGCTAAATACAGTATTAAATACAGAATTAAATATTCTGTATGTCAGTCAAAAGCAAGCACAGTTTATATTTGTTTGTAATGTCTCACAATAATACAGTATATGCTTGATGCAGTCAATACGGTTGCTGTTCACACCATATTACAAACACGTTCCTCACTTTCACTACATGTTACTCAAACTAACATCAGCTACGTCCATGATGGGTAACAAAGCATTTAAAATTAGATCACTGTTAGTTAGTGAGATGGTAGAGTATACTCACAGATTTGCAAAACATCTCCTGTTTGTTCCAGCGCAGCAGAACAGTCTTGTTTTTGTCCTTGTGTTCGTTTGGTCCGTGCCACCTGACCAAAGGCAGTGACACTGCAGTTAGAATTAGCAGCCATAATGTAATTAAGCGGATTAGGGTCACCATGCAGCACTGTGATTTCTACTGATCTCTACCTTAACAGCAGGCAGTATGCACACACGTGGTGAAGCATTGTTGACAAGAGTTTGTTTTCATTATCCACAGTGCACCTTTATATTGACTGAAAGGAACGGCAAGATGTCAAATAATAATGAAGTCAAACATAGCAGGAATTCTTGCACTCCTTTAGCCACTAGATGGTACCAGAGACCTCCTTTGCAAACCAGCATCACAAGTGGAGTTTTGTGCCCTCGTCATCATTATGTGTAGAACAACCAGCTGTCAAGGAGCTGGTGGAAGTCGGCACAACAGAGTCTCATGTTGTCGTGAATGCTGTGAATCAATCTTTCATGAGCCCAATCTGAATGTGTTGCCTTCAGATTTGAATATAATGTAGGTAACATGCAGTATGTGAAGCTATTTCTCCTATACTCCAGAGCATATCTGAAATATTCACAAGCATAGATACACACCATATTATCCAAATGTGCCATATTTAATGAAATATTCATGCCATTTTTTTCTTGATTATTTTCCCTAATTTTTGCTTTTTTCCAGCAAAATACTAAATACTTTCAACTCTTCAGGCTTATGCAAATCTTTTAAATGAAACATCACTGTGGTTGAACCACTCACGTCAAGACCACAGATTTGTGCCTGTGAGAGGTCACAAATAACTAGACCAGAAAGGTTAGGTGCCACTGTTTTATGCTGTACATGCCAGGTATTTCCTCTTGGCAGCAAAAGGATATCAGCTGTTGTTTTCTTCTCTATAATACATAAGCATCAAATTGCTCCATAACAAAACATGCCAAATGAAAAAAATACTGCGGCACCATAATGCATTGTGTTGTTTCAGAGCCATGTGCATACACTGTTTGAGATGTTTAAGCCAAGTGATGAGATTCAACCAGGCTTTTACATCTTATTGCCCTCATTTATTAAATCAAAACCAGCCACAAAGAGGGAGATATGAAGAGAAGCACAAGTGTTAGGATTTGTTACCTTCAAAGAGACTGAATAGGGGATAAAGGTGCTGCAACTCAATATCAGAGAGATGTCCTTAATGTTGTCAGCATTCACTGGAGTTAAACTTTGATCAAATTCTCCCTCAAGCCCCAGCGTTGGTAATAGTTTTCAGGGTAAATATCTTCAGACAAGCTAGATAAGACAATGATATGATGTGTGTTGCCTGCAGGAGTATCTGCAGATCCTAATCACTTTCAGACAGCAGCTTGTTTTAAATTTTAGCTCCATCGCTCCCCCGTCAGCCTCATTTATTATATTTAGAGACAGACTGTCGCAGAGTTTTCCTGCTATGGATGAGACTCCTATTAGCGGGCAGTTGTGCTTCCTACAGTAGATACATTTTTCATCAGGCAGACAGACTCAATCATCATTGAAAATCCCCTCTTCTCTGTTGTCTCATTCTCTTGCCTCACGCACCCAAAAAAAGCAGCATGTCAGCACCTGCTTATTGCAAAGCTTCATCATATCATTGGTATGGTGGAGACAATCCCGCTGCAGAACAACTTGGCTGTGCTTACATGATCATTTAAGATGCAAAATTACAGGCTTGACACCAAGAGATAGCCTTAACGCCCCTCTGCCACTGTTCTTATTGTGTTGCCCTCTGCGTTGCCTGACGTTCACAGCTGACAGTATAATTACTGCGGTGTGGGAAGGGATAAAAAGGGATGCTGCCTGCTCATTCTCCCACCTACTGAACATCCAGCTGCACGGGCTGCTTGGAAAGAAGAAGGCGACTGGACAGCAGAAATCCTTTATTGGCCAAATTCTGCCAGAATTAGTGATATGTAGCATTTTGTGCCATAAGGTTTCTCTGACATGGGTATTTGAAGCCCAATTTGCCGTTACTTGTATGTTGTAACCGTGTTCAGCAATTTCTTAGACCCTGGGTATTTCCAGGCCATGATTCAAGAACAAGTAAATGAATTTTCCACTTGAGTTACATACTGATACTCTTTTACTGGTGGATGGATCTAAATATGACGGCATGTTCCTGAAAGGAAACAAATGTGAGTTCCACATTTTGGGAAATAAAATTGTCAGATTGATAAGATGATTGATCACTCATATATACTTGCTAACGCTCGTTTTTACACTTTTACAAATTAAACAAATGAGATTTAATGTTTTATTTTGTGAACTTTAAAGGGGTTTGAAAGCAGATATTGTTACCTTTGGACAGGGCCAGACAAGCGTTACACCCCAATTCCAGTCTTTATGCTAAGCTAAGCTAACTGACTGATGGGGGTAGTTTCATATTTAGCCTAGCATAGCAGATTCAGTATTCTGTTCTTATTCGCAGCAAGAAAGCCAATAAGCATAGTCTATTGACCAAAATGGCAAATTATTCCGGAGACGTGAAAATAAAGGTTTAATAAACAAAACAGAATCATAGTGATGGGTTAGCATAATATTAGCTTTTTTCTCTTGTGGCTAAGATTTTTCCATTCTGATCTGATCCTTGCCTGAATGTCTCAATATTTAAAACTGCAACTGCTGAGTTTAGCTCTCTTTGTATTGATCAGCAGATACTGTGGGCGGTCAAGCGCCCTGAGCTAGAAATGTTATAAGGCCACACTTCTCTGAACTCCTGCTTTTAAAAAACTCTTGCAATCTTGAGAAAATATTAGTTTTGGAAATTAAATAAACCCAAAAAGGTACTTTGAATGAATTATTAAACTATGAGTTAATTCAAAGTTGATCTTGTTTCCTTTTTTAACAATGTATGAAAAATTTGTGAACTTGTGAATGAACTTCCCAGTGGAGCAGCTTTTAGGAAGAAGACAGAGGTTTTCAGAAGGAGGCTCATCATTTTTATTCAAGTGTGTTATGGCTTCACCCTGGCCATGTAAACCCAGTGAGTCATCAACACCAAATCATGCACACACACGCACCAAAAAAAAAAAAAAAAAAAAAGAAAGGAAGGAAGAAAGAAAGTAAGAAAGGAAAAGAAAAAAACATACAAATGTTATGTAAAATGTTCATTTCACTCTGAACAATTTTCAACAATCTCTTTTCTGGGTGTTGAAAAGAGAAGGGACCCATACTGAAGTGTACTGTACAGACATCAGTTTCAAAAATGTGACAGAAGACGTCGGTCGGTTCAACATGACCGTCAAACCACATGGATGTCAACGAGATGGGATATAATCTCCTGTGAGGAATATGGTACATGGTATTATTTGTTCATCAGACCTACAGAAGAACCTATTGCAAAGGATATTTCACAAATAGAAGTTATGGAACACAGCCTTTCTGTTACATTGTATTACACAGATAGTAGTGCAATTTGTGTCTCCTTGTCCCTGTCATAGGAAAACATGGCACTATTGACAGAGAAATGGCCTGCACATACTGCCACATGCAGTAAATGACGCCTGGAAGCCAAGCACAGCTACGTGCGCAATGCCGAAAAACAAACGACAGCCAGTAACCATCAGGAATCAGTTCACCTTCGTGCTGTTTGATGCCATGTGGCAGGGAACCACAAAAAAAACAAAATGTCACACTCTTTGTCTGTTGAGGGCAATGGTGTGTGTGGCTGCTTCTCTGCGCCATCTGTGTTATAGAGTAACATTCAGTCAAGGACCATCAATATGACATGTGGCATGATGGCAGACAAATCTGAGTAATATGTGTGTGTGTGGGAGGGCTATGAAAAACGATCCAACTTGTAGCTCATGAAAAGCAAATGAGTCCATTTGTTTGCTGTTGCCTTTCACAAAAATATACACTATGGCTGATACATTCCCCAAAATGTTCCTTGAAAAAGTTTGACTGTGAATTGAAGAAGGCAGACAACACTCATCACCGTCAGTGACGCTGACTTTAAGTAGATATTCGCTCAACCCTATCAGTATTAGACATGTGTAAAAGGATGATTCCTTTACAACTTGGGTCTTATTTTTGTACGTTTGGCCATCTTTCTGAATGGTTATAAAAACACTCTATTGACTAATGTAACAGCTGAGACCTGAGAACAAGGCGACACTACTAAAATTTAGTCCAGTGAGGCAGTAAATGAACAGCCACATCAAGGAAGTGTAACAAGCCAATAGTTTACCCAGATTATCTCAATCACTGTTTTGGAAGTCAAACCCAAAGTGCTATTATCCAAAAAGTGAGTGGTAATCTCTCATTGCACAGGAAAACTGTGTACACACCAGACTCTGGTCACTCAAAGCTGAACCAGGAAGTTGATCTGTTAATGGTGATAGATAATTTGGCAAAACTGGAGGTTTATTCTGGTCTGTTTGTAAAACCAAAGTCAATTTGTTCCCACTGAAAATATAAATCTTTAAAGCTGCACTACTCAATATTTTTCTCAAGCAATGGATCAATTGATTATGTGGAATGTGAACAGGATTGCTTGCAGTGATGAGTTTTTTGGTCTATTTTGGATAAATGTTTTCGTTTAATTGGCCCCCCTCTCAGCAATTTCTCACCTTTTCCCTGTGAAAAAAGCTCACATAATCCCACTGTATGCTACCTGCGCAGCACCAAACAGCATGCTGACAAGGTAAGCGACTAGCTGATGAACATAGCGAAGCAATGGAGCAAGATCATTTTCTGGTAGAGACCAAAACAGAGCTAAAAATATTGAATATTGGGCTTACGTACATACATAAGATCTCCAGACGCATGACTCCAAATAAAATGGAAATGTAAACTGTGTAAAATGATAATATGTCAGTGTTCAGAGCTGGTTCTGCTGCCCTCAAGTGGCCAAAAGAATCAATAGATACAGCTTTAAAAACAGGTACTGTGTAATGGCTAAGGGATTACCTAAAACAGCTGCGCACTGTTGTTTTCAACAAATGTAAATCAAACGGAAGCATTTGTTTGGGACTATGAAGGGATTAATACACATAATTACCTTTAAACATGTCTAATGTTCTGCCTGCTTATGTTTCTGGCTTCTTCCAAAATCTCAGCAATTACTTTTATGAGTATAATGTTATTATTACTGACAAGAATGATGGCCAAAACTAGAAGAAGAAAGAAGACCCAAGGTGCTATACACTGGAATAATATTTTAAGCTACTGTTTGAAGATTATGCCTTTTAAAATTGAGTGATGCAGTCTGCTTTGGCGCTGGGTGTGTACGTGGTTACAGTAGGTAGGTTTAACATCAGATGTCGATTTTCATCTCCTCATATGACTTTGTTTGTCAGGACTTAGATCTGTCAATACATTAACCACATCTGCTCTCTTATTAGCCCCAAAGCCAGACCTCCATAATCGTCCACTAGGTTTGCTAAAGCACAAACAGATCTGCAGCCATCATATTTCAACGTGCCCACTCCGACAGAAACACTGACTACTGTTTCTTCAAGGCACGTATGCTAATGTGTAAAAATACATATGCATCTCAGCCATGAAAAGGCCTTTTTATTCCAAAGGTTGTTATAAACATATTGTACAGGATATTTAGATAAGCCGGTATAGTTCCAATAATGAAACAATGCTTTTAGGGCTTATCTCGGACTCCACGCCTGGTTATGTTTGTCACGACTGAATAGGATCCATGGCATTTCACCATTTGCCCAAACAGAGTGGCATTCACCTTGTGAGGCATGCTCAGCTACGCAGGAAATTAATAGAAGCCTGTTAAACACTAGGCTGCAAAGAATACTGACGGTAATGTTTCCTGAAAGTCATGGTCCAGAAATTTGGTGCATCAATTGTTGGTTTCCAGAAATATTGATTGATTTTGAGGAATAGAACTTGCAAAGGGATTAAAATACCTCCCAGCCCTGTGTAACTTAAAAAAAGCTCCCCTTTGCTGCAGTCTTTACAAATAATACATACTTAAATATACATTTACATCTTAAAAAGCATTTAGAAATGATGTTTATAGCTTTAATCCTGCTTAATTTAGGAGCTCAGTGTTAGTGAAAATGTCGTCGTTGACAGCTATCAGGCCAGCTGTGACAGAAAAGGCGCATTGGGCTTTAAAACAGGCCTGTAAATAACACAAATATCCAGAATTGTTTAAAAATTTTCCAGCCTTGTGGCTCTCACAAATGTACCCTATGATGCAAACTGACTCCTTGTGCACACATCTGCATCGGCACAGGCCAGTGAGATGATGCATCTCAGTTGCATTTCTCGGAAAATTCCTACTATTTGGGAATGAAGATTTGATATGTACATTGTATTGTTTGGCCAATACTCTTGCACTTCTGAGACTGTATTTGTTTTGGGAGAAAAAAAAAGTGATTCATTCAAACATGAGAACACAGATTATTGTACAGTTTGAATGGAAAAGACTTTGGCAAAAGAAACAGCTTATGTTGTGAATCATTCTTAAAACTTTTTTCCATTAAGACCCCTTTAAAGTTATTTTTGAATGACTTCACCAGTCATCATACAAAGTTCATGCACTTATCAGATCTTTCAAACATAAAAAAACCATCCCTGTCCTTTTTCTTCCTCTGATATTTTACAGAAACTGAAAGGATCATCCTGATGTTATTAAGTTTCTCTTATCTGTGATCTTCAGCTGTCCCCTCACATTAACTCATCCTCACTATTTCTGCTCATTTCCGTGTTGGTGCGTTTATCAGGTTGTGTTTCCCTAATGGCTCCAAAGTGCATCCAAACCTCAAGAGTTGTCACTTTACATCAGCATGCTTTTCCCTCACAGCTCTCAGGGCTGCATGGTTAGATCTGAGCAGGATTCATCAGCGGAGTCAGGGTCATCTGCTACAGGCATGCATCACATACTGTGCAGGACTTTGGAGCAAAATCATGCATGTCCCTTGATTGAAATTTTCACTGCTTACACAGTCAGCTGAAGTAATTTCATTGCACTTTGGTAGATGCTTTAAAGGAAAAATCCACCTTCTGATCCTCTCACACTGTCCTGTAGCATCAGACTATGATGCTCACTTCATTAATTTGAGTCATTTGATAATTTTCCAAGAACCTGTAAATTCACTTCCCTCAAACCATTCAGCGGCTCCAGCAGTTAATACGAGCCAACTTATCCCTCAATGCCTCTTGAAAGATCTTGAGAGCTACCTGGCCATCATGTGTCAGTGATCACAGCTACAATATCACCCTAAAGGGGCACTCTAGCAATTATACACATGACATTCAGTTTACTTGCCAAGGGGAGTACTGCTCAGCCTGTGAAAACAGTTGTATAATGTTTCAGTTTGACAAAAGAGCCCTGATGAAGTCACAGTGATGTCGTCAGGGTTATCTCAGGTTAGGCTTTAGTCTTGTGTTATTTAAACAAAGGTCTGAGTTCTGAACTGCAGGTGTAGGGTTTGCAAAAAGAAGTGAGGGTCTAACGAAAGTTTCCATCGAGTTGCATCATGGGAAGTGCACGATCCAATGTTTTTAGAGTTTGATCCATGCTGGGGACTAAAAGCCAGGACATCAGCCTCTGTTGCATCAATCTTGACCATTCCTTTTAAAAATCTGTCTCTTATGTGTCCCCAATGTTATGAAATATTAAATCTCTGACTGACCCCGTGTTACATATCTTCAGCTGCATTGCATTCTAGTACATTAAAGTGAAGGAAAATTAAAAAACTGGTCTCTCTGCCTCCTCTATGATTGCTGAATATTTGTGTAAAGTCGTTAATTTAGAGAGGAGTTGACTTTAATGATTGAACTGATTTGAATTTGAATGTCAATAGGATAAAACCAAATTTGGCATATGTGTTTAGCAGTGTAGCGGGGAGGGTGGATTTTCCTCTCATTATGAAAAAGGCTTTGGATGAAAATGAAGATTTTGTGGCCACATCTGATTCTAGACAAGGGGATATCAGTAACAGCAGCATGATCCTTTGAATCCAAGACAAACAGACGCCCTTCATACAGTTGTTCTATAAACAGATTAAAGAATGTCACAAAACCATGGCACACTCATTAAATGACATCTAATGCACATGCTAACATTGGCAACAATATTTTGGCTTGATGTGTGGTGAAACCATTGCAATATATGATTGCTTATAGAAAACAATACCTGATGCTTTAAGTCATTTTAAAATCTCTGTCTGCAGTGAGGCAATGGAATAGTAGATAACGGTCAAAGTTTCTTCAAGTTAAGGTGAAACAAGCAAACTCCCTTTTGAAAAATAGCATTTCCCCAAGTGTGCATCATTTGGTATGTAACCAAAGTTAATATATCAATTTCATACTGTAAATCTGAAATAAGGAAGGTCTTGTAGTTTGTGTAAATGGAGCAATCTCTTGAAAAAAATAGACATCCATGCTTCATGCTTTGCATCCCATTGTGTCCACGCTTGCTGTTCTGCGCAGTGCTCTTCATCTGTCCCCAAGAATACTTTTTATATTACATACAACTAAAAAGGGAAAAAAAAGTGCTGAAATAAGATTTGGTAAGGAGCAGCATTGGAAATGTTTGACCTTGTGTATAAAACATGGAAACTCATTTGTCCTGTCTATGTCAGGGTTTAGATGGATTTCCTTCTCCTCATGAGCTGGTGATTGTCTGTGAAGCTGTGAAGGCCCGGAGACACCGAACTGATGGGCGAAGGGAAGAAGCTGTTTTTCAAGGTGCTGGGAGAGATCTCTTCAATCCTGTAGGAAACCGAGTGAAAGTACTGATTGGGATTCAGCTGTGAACTGAATGAGTTCTGATGGGAGAAGGCACAGCCCAGGCCTCCCATCCCTCCCCCAGAGCTGCCGAAGTCATGCGAGTGGTAGTGCATACAGGAGCAGACTGACTGCAAATCAGTCACTTCCGCCCGGTACGGCTCGCGTCGCCGCCGGCCCCGTGGCAGCGATTCGTCCTGGATATGGATGATCATGCTGTTCCGGTTGCCAGCCAGCGAGGCCCGTTCCTCGGCATCCCTCCGCTCATCCTCGCTGTTCATAGTCAGGAAGCGGAGCACCACCAGGTTGAGGAAGGCCCCGATGACCGTCAGGCCCACCAGGATATACATGAAGCTAAAGGCCACATACAGGGGCTTCTTCTGGAGGGCCCGGTTCTTCTGTAGGGCCACAAAGTCCCCAAAGCCTATAGTTGTTAATGTGATGAAGCAGTAATAATATGACTGGAAGAAGCTCCAGTCCTCATAATGGGAGAAGGCAGCAGCCCCGATGCACAGCGTGCCGACGCAGGAGAAGAACCCTACAGTCACCATGTTCTCCATGGACACGTCGGTGATGCTCATGCCGCAGCACTTCTTGATACGCTTCAGGAGGTACTTGACAAAAGTGTTCATCCTCTCACCCAGACTTTGAAACATGACAAGAGTCAGAGGGATTCCCAGGACGGCATAAAACATGCAAAAGGCCTTCCCTGCATCTGTCCCTGGTGCTGCATGCCCATAGCCTGAGAAGAGAGCAGACAGACAGCGGAAATTAGCAATGCAGAGAAATTTTGCCTGGGTATTTGTGAAGCGGCGGTGGCGTCACAAGCACTACCCGCTGCTCAAAAAGCCCCAGATCACCTTTTGTTTACAAATATGACCAAGCAAGAAATCTCTCTAAGAGTCTGCAAGCACTGCCAAAAGGGGTATTGAATAGGTGCATGCCACAGAAATGTGTCTGCTCATTAATCTTATTTGGGCTCAAAGATTATGGTGAGTGGGTCGTCCAATTAGTCAGAAGTTTCCGGTGAGGTAGAAGAGTTTGGAGGAGGGATTGGAAAGGAGTCATGGGGGAGCCAGTGAAGCTTTTAGCTTAATTAAACTTTATCTTTAGACCACAGGCTGCTGAATCACACATAAACAGACTTTTGAAAATCAACCTGTGGGGCTGACAATAGGGTTCAACCACGATGTTACATTTCATTTTCAAATGCATTATAAATGATTTGACATGTTTTGCAGGATATTTACAGTTTCTGAGGAAATTGCAGTATGAATGAAACCTGCTGCTTTTGAATATGCAAGGCTAAAAGAAGAGTGTCATATTGATTATCTCTCCTCTACCACAGCCCATAACTGGGAGTATTAAATACCAAAATCATTGCCAAGAAACACCCACCATCAGTTGGCATATATATCATTTCAACAACTACCTTCCAAATGGAGACATAATATTTTTGGTGTACTGTATATCATTTTTATTTATTTTTTTATTTTGGATGTGTCCTGAGCAAGTTCTGTATTTTGCGCTTTCAAATATTGATTCTGTGTTTTCCCATATGGCTTTCTACCCACTCGAGCATGTGTTTAGCTATGCACTTTAAAAACAAAACTCGACTCTAGCAATCTGATTTGCACTAACAACCAGAGAACTTAGATGTGTGTTACTGAGATTTCATCAGTGGAATTTAAAGAGGCGTACTATTGGAGTAAGCACTGGATTGTAAAGCATTGAGCGGCAGGTTTTTACTACTTTGATATTAATTTATTTGTTATACCAAGCTAAAAATTCTATTTGCTTACTTCAAGTTCCTAAATGAATTCAAAGCTGCACTATCATTACTTATTATACTATCAATGGGTCAAACATGCAGGTGGTCACCTTTAAAAGAAAATGCTACAATTCACAAAGTGTCCAGAAACATGACTCTAAATGACAGCTGATGTGTCTGTGTGCCTTTATCAGGTAATAATATGTCAATGCTGTGTTTTCAGCTCATCCTATTGCCTCCAATTGGATAATAAAAACTCAAGTATGCAGCTTTAAGTTTTCTCCAGGTAAGGTAAAATGATGTGAATGTAGAGAGGGAAAAAAGGTCTCTGCAAAAACTTGCTTTGTACTGAACTCTCCACAAACCCTGCTTTCTTCTTGTTGTATTAAAATCACCTGATACACAGTGTGTGTCATTTTACACAGGCAACTTATAGTATAGATCTTTTCATTGATAAGATAAAAGCAATGGGAAAGAGCATGAAGATTAGTATCCACCTCAGCCTTGTTGAATTCTGCTGCGAAAGAACAACAGCAGAGCATATCTCAGACCAAGCTTTGGTGTCAAAGTGGCTAATTCAGAGTAAAATCTGTTGTCAAGATCTGACACTGACACTAATTCACACCTGAAAGAACAAATGGTAGTGGAGGAAAAGTGCAAGCCTTATCTCCATGGCTAAACTCTAATTGACATATAATCTTACTCATCCTATTTGCTCAGAACTTGATTGAACTTAACAATCCAAAGTGTTACCAGTTGAAGCAATTTACATAGAGCTGTTAATGAATTTAAGTAGCAGCTTCACCCATTCTACTAATCCTGCTTCCCCTGCCTGGTGCTGATCCTCCACAGCCTGTGCAGCAGTGATGTTACGTGACACATCTACAACCACCTGTTATCACATGACTGCAGTTTAGGTCATGTGATCACAACAGAGTAACCACCATCTGCTGATGAAGAACATGAGATGCCTTAGAAATCTTTCGATTTTCGATTTTTTTTTTTTTTTTTTTTTGTCAAAAAACAAAAATGCTGCTTAGACAAAAACAAAGCAGAGAGGTGGATTATCTCTAGCACCTCAAGCTAGTTTCATTTTGAGCTCAAATGAGTCGGACACTGTGGGCTGAATGGAGGGTGCACAGTAAAATCTAAAACACAGTAGCATGCTCTGGAAAACAGAATGCACAAATGTTAAGTGTAGGTGTTTTTAAATGCACTAAAACATGCAGAATCACTGACGTTTGAGGTCTGTGCTAGAAGCTGAAGGATCAGCTGCAGGTCACCGGTAGCTCACTGTGTCGCTGGTGTGTGCTGACTCTAAATGAGCTGATTGAATTCCTTGACCGATGAGCGGCAACATGCACATTCTTTCCACATGCTCACACAAAGGGAGAGCGGCTTCAATAAAGCAACATGAACAAAGATATTAGAAATATCTGAAACCCGAGTCGTTGCTCCTTCATACAATGTAGATAGGATATTAATAATAACTCTACCAAGCCAAATATAAAGTAAATCTTTAACTCCTTTATCGTGATAGCAGATATGAGCAATTCATATAAATTGGCCTTCATGTTCCCACAGAATTTAATCTAATTCATGCAGGAGAAAAAAATATATATTTAAGAAGGTTTGCATATTGCTTGTGAAAAATCAATTTGGGTCAAAGTAAACATTATGTGCAAGATGCAGCAAAATATGCTTGTAGCATCCTAAAAAGACTTAGTTATAATTACATCTCAGGACAGATTTGTATTCTACCCAGACATCTGTCTTCTTCCCTCAAAATTAGCAAATTAATTGATATTGATTCTTATTGCTGAAATTTGTTCTTACACAGTAATTAGGACATAATGAACTACAGTGGCAGCTGTGAAGAAATGACAACTTTCATTTAATGTGTGCTGCCATTCGACTGTGGACCACAGCTCTCCTCTGTAGATAATCATTCAACATGATGTTTTACACCCAAAGACATTATATCTGCTAAAAAAGAAATATTTCTGCGTACATGAGTCATTTGAGGTTTAAATGCAACCATTGCTGTTAACAGCTTCTCCTTGCTGCAGTCACACTGGAGTGTATTAGGTATCGATTCAACAGCCGCCACCTGCGGGGTCACCACTCTTCTATATATTTCCTATTAGATCTCCTCTTTTTAAGTTAAAAACTGGACAGTTGAGCACCTAAGTGTCCGTGTGGTGACATTTGATAGCACTGTGATGTTCAAAGTGTGGATGTGTAAGTGATAACAGTGACACAGGAATTCATGAAAGCATATTAAAAGGATAAAAAAAAACAGTCACAGTGATGTCATATCAGTTTGAGCTCTCATGCTTCAGCTCTAGCTCCCACATTGATTAGTGTCCTTACTTATTTCTAAGGTAATAAATACAGCATGATTAACAGGGATTTACAGGGACTCAGAAGATGACCTGCTGACCTAAAGAGCATCCTCGTGTGATCACTTGGAAAGTAACCATCCGTGACATTTTCGTCTCAAATAGTGTTAACTTGGCTGCTGTCTATCATCGACTGATAAAAGCCAGGAAAGCTTTTCAGTCTGAAAACTCTTCTTATTTTTCTTGGACTAAACCTCCTGCTGCACAAGCTCTGATGCATTTCACCAGTGTGGCCTCTTTTATAGAACGAACAACACACAGAAATGTTTTTTTAGTCCTACATAAGTAAAAGAGGAGACAGATTATTCAAGACTACAGCAAAAGTTGTTTGTTTTTCTCTTAAAGTATTTCTTTGATGTCGTTGATGGGATGTGTGGTTTTCTGTGGCAGTGCTGCGCTGTGTAATCTGTTTGTCCTGTTATAATGACTCTATTATCTGCTGTTGTCTTGGGAACAGACATATTTGCTCTGCTACACAGAGACCCGCCATGCACAGGTGCTTTTTGTGCTTATGTGTGCACAGGTGAACGTGTGTGTTCAGTGCAGTGTGTAGTGCAGCAGAAAGAGAATCACACTCTTTAATGAATGATAAAAGCACAAGAAAGGCACGGCCACACAAATATTATGTAAGAAGACACATTTTGAAAATGGGGGGTTGTGTTCTGGACGTCCATGCAGGCATCCTGAGTTGGAAGAGGAAGACGTGACATATTTTCAATCTATATTCTCCTGCAAGCTGCAGCAGACATGATTTGTTTCCAAAAACACGCCAGCCTTATCAGCCAGAAGCACAAAGTGTGTCTGCAACAGAGAGGAGTTGCACAATCCCCTGATTGAGATGCTGTAAATTCACCAAAATATAAATCTGATACGGGGACGCTGACAAAAAAAAATCTTTGAGAAATTGTGTCTCAAACAGTTTTTCCTTGAACAGACATTTTTTGGGCTGTCTTTAGTGCATATTAATATCCAGGGAAGTTGAATTGTAATAAACAATGTAACAACTGTTTGTTTTAATGAAAAGCTTACGTTATATAATAGGAACTGTACTTAAAAATGCTTTGCAGTGCAGCATAAGCCCTGCATTTCAAAGCGGAAAAAAACTAAATCTGCTGGCACATGCTGAAAAATAAACAGAAAATATAGTGAAACTTTAATTTGTGTACCATGAAATGAGCTTAAAAGAACAGCACCTAGACCAGTTCAGTACAGCAGCTTGTCTCACTGAACTGTTCAATTTGAAGTTTTCTGTATCGCTGCACATCTGTTGAGTCACTCTTTAAATGTTGAATAAACTAGAACGGGAAGTGTGATCACACATTTACACAAAGGTGACTCATGAAAATATTTTCAGAGTCATTTAGAGTAGGAAGGGCTAAAAATTGGAACTCGCCATCTTTTTCTACCATCCTAGTTGCATGTTAGCAGCTCTGTGAGGCTGTACAGCAGTGCCTTAAGCTAAATGCTAATGTATCTGCACAACAAAATGCTGATGTTCAGCAGGTGTAATGTTTACTTTGTTCACTGTCTTAGCTTTCTGTGTGAGCATGATAATATTTGCTATTTAGCACTGAACACAAAGCACAGCTGAGGCTGATGTAAGTGTCAATAGTTGTGCAGGTATTTTGTTATAAACCAAAGTACTGGACAAAGGGAATTTTGTACATCATGATGAGAAGTCAAAGTTGTTGAGATGTTTAATTGGATAAGTGAAAAGTGAAATCGAGTCAGGGAATCTCCACAGAGAAAGGATTGGTCATCTCTCAGCTTGACTGCTGTCGACGCCCTTCTGGCAGAGCTGCCCGCATGCACAGGAAAGCCTCAACAAATGTTCCAAAATGCAGCAGCATGTCTGCTCTTCAACCAGTCAAACACAGCTCACTCCACTTTTCATTACTCTGCAAATGCACGACCGTCCTACTGTCACTGTGAGGGAGCACAGGGAAGAAGAGTTTGGATTGAGATTTTGTGATTTCTGACCTACCTCTTCTCCAAGTACTTACTCACCTAAGAGGCTCTTTCTGTCCCTCTATCTTTCGATCATTCTTTGCTCAGCTCATGTCAGGTGAAAGACTGAGGTTTCTCTTTGATCTACCATTGCTTGTATTGTACCTCATTTGTAGCTTTAGAAGCATCTGCTGAATTAATATATATAAGTGATTAATCCTCTAAGAACCATAAATATCTGTATCACATAATGGAAATCCATCCACTTGTTGTCAAGGCCTGTACCAAAAAACAAAAATGTCAGTCTCATGGTGGCTCTCGAGGAAAAGTCAGGGGAGCACCACAGACACTGTGAATTTATCCTGTGGGGACGATGAATGTCTGCACAATATTAGATGGCAATCTATCAAATAATGGTTGAGGCTCTCCAAAGTGCCTCTTGTGTTTTACACATTTATGAATATATCAAGGCAGCTCTCATCATAAACTGCATGACTCAACCTGTGTTTGGCTCCAATCCACTTTACTATGACTTATTTTGAATGTCTGCCCACACCCACAATGTGAGCTCCACAGGTCCTTGTGAGTGAGCGTGAATCATTGTTGCGCCAACTTTGAATTGACACAGCTGGCAGGCTAAATCCAATTATTATATAATTCTATTATTAAATCATTAATATATATATTTTTTTCATAGTGGAAAAAGGAACATGTCACAGGCCTGTAATGACTTAATGAATTAACCAACAGCCGACACCTTGAAAGAGTAAGAGACGCTAAGATCCAGCAGGCTCTCATCTGCACCTAGTGACTCAATCTTAATCATTAAAGCACATTAAATCTATAAAGTATGTCTCTGCAACATGAAATATTCATGACTAAATAAGACAGCATCAAGCAAGAGTTTAGGAAGAGCATCCCTGGGTATTATTTCTTAAGATTTCAACACAGTTTAAAAGAAAGCAACAACCTCAAAACTGTCAGCTGGTAAATGTTGCTACATCCTGATTGGTGCACACGAAGTTCAGGTCTCTGCCCCCGCTCAATCCATTGAGAAAAGCATAGATAAAAGCACAAATTCTAATAAAAGCACAAAAAAACGCGAAGTAATATTAGCACTGTGTGTAAGCCATTGAATTTTATGTTATTTGTGCTCTTTATAGGAAAACTGGAAATGTCACTTCTTATGTACCACAACTACACTTAAACAAAAATTGCTACCTCATACCTGAAATTAGAGGGGGTAGGGTTATTGGATTGAGAACATAAATTGTTAATTTGGAAAGCAGTATATTGTTCCTTAACCATTTGGAGTGCATGCATGGTTTTGGTCTCTTCTGAAATATAACACTGGAAATGAAATTTTATCCCCAGCAGTCACAATCACTGCAAATGCTACTGGCATTGAGTAATACGAGTTTGACCACACTGAAGTAAAAGGTTTTTATTTCCACCTGAATATTTTTTTTTTTTTTTTGGCAAATAGATGCCAACAGCACACTTTTTCCAAGGGTATGTCTAGGCATTCTCCAAAAAAAAAAAAAAAAACTATATTTGTATTGAGACAATCTATATTTAGGACATCACTATTTGTATTGAGGGTATCTATACTGATATTAAGGCTAGATGTCTTTATATTGAGGCCATTTATTATATTCAGCATTTCAAACCCTATGTGATATCCCTATACGCACTGAATTCTTTGATTTTGCTGTGAATTACTCAGTGGAACAGTATATCCTCATTTCTGGAATTTCCTTATACAAAGCACCAGTTATCTGCACAATTAGTTGCAACTGGCTCAATCTTTCCACAAAAGAAGAAAACGAGGCCCTTTCTGTTCAATGCACATACTTATTGGCTCTTGTCGACAATATACTGAATATGAAATGGAACATCCTAATTGGTCAAGTGAGGTGTCAATTGAAACATCAGAGTATGGAGGCAATCTTGAAACCACTAGATCACCTATGTGTGTGTGCTTACTGGAGTTATAATGGAGAAAACATGGAATATTAGCACATCAGACAGCTAATTTGAAATGAAGCAACAATACATTATAGCAGCATAAAGTGTTTTGGGCCAAATATTTTACTGGACTGGAACTTCTGGACCGTTGCCTATGCAGCCAAACTACTTTGAGACTTTATAGGTGAGTTGCCTCAATTTTTTTGTATTGTTTTTGTTATTTTGTATTCAACTGAAAATAAGGATTGTTGTCTGTTTGTTACCATAGAATGAGCTCTTTATATCTACAGAAGGAGTGGGTCAACTTCAAATGAGACCATCATGTCCATGCCATCTTTCTACAGCAGCCCAGAACAGACAAATCAAAAACCAAACACTGGCTCAAGAGGAAGCCTTTAGGTTTTTTTTTTTTCACAGCCCCCTTGGGTGAGGGTGAGATGTGGGGTGTTCATGTGGTTGCTATCTGCAACCTCACCACCATATGTCACCACCTGAATCCTACACGCTGGACCTTTAACATGTGAGACCATCATTTTGTCAGAGGGTACAGTAGAGCAGTGGATACCTCCCTTTGGTTTTCAATTACTTTCACACATTGCAGGTTATGTAATATGTATCATTCATTATTCATAAGACTATCAAGGTAGGCCCTCATTAGCACTCGCACACAGCCTTGTACTGTAGTTACTCTAGTCTCTAGTGTCGAGCAGTTGCTCAAACCAACACCTTTTTGCTTGTTTGATCCACAGGTTAATCTGTCTCATATTATTTCAGGTGCCCCAGTGGCATTAATTGCTACAGGCCATGGCATTTTAATGAAGGTCAAGAAGAGCAGGGAGCACAGAGGTGAGAACACCTTGTTCAGCTCTCTGCCTGAGTCTCCACCACGTCACCAACAAGAGCTTAATGTGTCTGGGAAGTGGGAGCACCATGGTTACCTATTACAGGCAGGGAACCTTTTGCAATCAGTGCTTTTGGAAACAAAGTCTGCCCACAATTCCACTTTGTTATGGTACCATAATGGTTATGGTCTTTCAGCTGCTAGTCATCTTAACTCTATTGTTAAGGGAAAAATGTCAAACATAAAATTCTACGCTGACAAAGAGGCAATTCCACCGATCTCAGAGATGCCTGCCAGCAGCTTAGAAAGATCACATTTACATTTTAAGTGTTTGTCCAATGCTCTTATCCAGAGATGTACCATAAGTTCAGGATTACACAGAGTAACATATAAATTACAGACAAAGAGAAGATTCACCTCAAAGTCATCTGGTAGCATAGTTTTAAAAACGAGTATTTTTTTTGCTGCTCTCAATGACCATTAGAAAAAAAACTACATTTATTGTGAGTGGAAGGATGTTCAAGAGAAAAATCCTTTGGCTCAGGAAGAGGTTTCTTTAATGTTGCTGTTTATTAGGAAACAGAAGAAAAAAATAAGTTAATGTGAAATGCCATCATGGGTGAGCACACAAAGAGTGCTACATACAGTCCAGAAAGTCAAACTTAATCAATAGAAAAAGAAGAAAACATTTAGGAAAGGGGTTTTCATCACTGCTTTCATGTTCTCATGATCTATTGTATTTTTGGATGCAGCAACTGGAGAAAATGTTGTTCTGCTAATGGCAACTAGCAGCTGACTGTGCTGAAAACACAGAACTTCCCTCTTGAAGTGAAAACTATTTAAGTATGTAGGTCTCATCATGGATTCCAATGTGTGTCTTGGTGTTGGTTAAAGAATACTCTTACAATTTGGGATAAACAGGGTTAAGCTTGAGGACGTGTTCACTTTCATTGACAGATCTCAGCCACAGTCCTTGGTTGCACATTTCCAACAACTTCTCATTTCTAACCCACAAAATAGATTCGATTCAAATTATAGAAATGATTTATAGGGAGCTGAGGGGTGCTGCAGCACTGCCTAAAACCAGACATTATAAAAACCATCAACTGATAAACAAAAAAAAAAAAAGTGTGACGCAGACTCAGAGAGAGAGAGAGAGCTCATGTGGACGAGCGAGAGAGAGGGCGAGTGAGAATATAGACAGAAGTGTCAATATGATATAAAAACTTAATTTAATCAGGAAGCCTAATGCTATTCTACAATTCTGTGGTTTATCAGAGATGTGTATGAACTACGCTGCAGACTGGAGTCTCTGTTAATGGAGACAAACAGACAGACAGATAAATCCGTGTTATATGCACTCGTCTCCTCTATGAAAGGTCTGGATCCTCACTGTGCTGCATTATTTTAAACTATAATGAACTGGCCGTGGGTCACGTCTCCAGTCTGCGTCTGGGATCCATGTTGTTGACTGTGTCGTGGCTGTGGCGGCTTTGATGCACAGTATGGCGGTGTTCAAGTTTGCTGTCTGCTGTAGTGTAAAACACTCTCAAATTAGTATTACTGTGTGAAAATAACCATTCAATTTATGCAAGACAGGCAAGATGTGTTACTCCTGTAAATCTACTGCCATACATACTGCCATTCATGTTTCAACCATTTCTGAATTAAAAAACAACATCATCTGGCTAAAAATGTCTCATTGCTTGTTCTTGAAAGACCGACTGTGTTATGGTTAACAAGCTGATTATGAGCTTATGCATATAATAGCTTAAGATCCACCAACCACCACACAACTCAGCCTTGAAATGTTGATTATGCTGTGGGTTACAGGCTGTGGATGTGTGATGTGACATGTTGATTATTCGTTTTTGTGAATGCTGCGTCACTTCAAGTGTTGTAGCCACGAAGAACTGTACGACAGCATTATTTCCTTTCCTTTGGTAAAGGATGGTCCAGTGTGTCCTATGCCAAAGGAGGCAGGAACTGAAGCACTTTTCCTTAGCATTTAGAGAATTCAAACAGCTCTCATCATGGCTGCCACTTAGATACCTCCAGGTCATTTCACTCACTAGGAACCTTCCTAAGCAAAAAGACTATTCAACCACAACCATATTTGTAGTAGCAGCATTAACACATTGTTTGGCCACAGCATCCACATCTTGTTACTTCATAAAGTTGTTGTGATGAACATTTTAGCAAACATTTGCCAGTTTATCATTAGCCAGCAGACATGTACAAAAATTAGAACTGATTTTGGTTGTGTTTCTGTCTACCTGATGAATATAGGTCCCATATTCATTCTCCTCTTAACTCTGTTTTGGTCTCCACCAACTCCTGAAAAAGATATCTGGCTCTTTAGCTGTTAGAGACTCTGCTATTTTCACCAGCTAGTGGCTATCTTTACCTGTCTGCTGTTTGGTGCTGAGTGGGTTGGGTACAGTGGGAATGTGAGAGTTTTTTCACTTAAAACAGCTGTTGTCGGAAACATGGTTGTGAACAGAGAGACTGAAGCTAAACAGTAATACTGCAGTCCATGAAATCAAAATATTCAGCTAAAGCCGCTCAAGTGCTCTGTAGAGCTGAGTGGAACTGCAGTGCCAGTTTGACCCTATGAGTGACCCCTTCCACATTACACACAGTCATTTGAGTCACTCTTAATGTAAAAATATTATGAGTAGTGCAACTTTTAGGTTGAAATAAAATTGCCTTCATGGTTAAAAGAAACTAATATTGGCAGTTTGGTATGAAACTGGATGTTAACTGCAGTCCCCTGAGTCAAACACTTTGCTGACCCAAATAAAACAACCACTTTAACCTCCACCCTGACACATTCTGCAAAGCTACCTCTGTCATGTTAAGTTTACTTTTGCCATTTCATAGAGGACAACAGTTAATGTACAGTAGACTCAAAGGTCAGGTAACCTACATGTCTCCGTTCGCTGGTTTCACCTTAGTTTCCACTGTGTCTCTCCCCTGTCTTTATTGAATTTGGATTATTAGTAAATATAATGATAAGTTGTACACCTCTTCCAGGTTAAAAACACCTTGATATGCCTGTGAGTCATAGCCAATGCTAGACCCCATTACCATACTAAGACAGTATGCATTGAGAGGATTTGATGAGCCACTGCCAAACTGCTGTTTGCTGTCTGCTGCTGCTCCAACACATCAAAAGCTCACATTGCCTGCAACCTATTTACATATTTCCTGTTAGGGAAGTTAGAAGTTCTCAAGGTCACTGCATAAGTAAGTGTTGGACTGCCTGTGCTGGCAATTAAGGCTAAATAAACAGGAATACGTTCTGTATGTGTAAGGTCATTTTGTTTTTGTGTGCCAAGCAGAAAATGTGATCTCAACTGGTTTAAGAAATGCAAGTGGACCCTCGCAGAGTCAACTTACAATAAGGACAGTGCAGCTCTAAAATTGCAGTGCCTCACTTGTCTGTTTGCTCTTGGAGAGACAAGGTAGACAGTTTACAAAAGGGAGTCTGAGCTAGAAGCTGAGCTGCCTGAACGAAGAAGCTGGTAATCCTCTCTATTGCCTGTGGAAGCTTGGTGCTCTTCAGAATTTGAGATTCCTGAAAGCATGGGGAGCCAATGTATGCTAGGTAGTATGTAATCCATCTCACGCGTAAGTCCTGTTATGTCAATCCTGACTGTAATTCTCTCAATGACACTTGCACCAGAGGATGTAGATCCATTTAGTCCATGAATGGTTATACTCTTATTTTGTGAAACAGGCTCCTCTGATGAGTGTGCTCCCCGATGAATCTGAGCAGCAGTGCAGGATTCAGCGGGAAGCGCAACAAACAACCCCCTAAGGCTACAAAGAACAGAAGCCAACAGACACACATCACTGAGATATGGGACATACCGAATGCACAAGGCAAGAGATGCCATCGCCAAGTATGGTAATGAGAGAGTAGAGAGGAAGGAGGTGGGATGGCATAGGGAGAATCGGTCGAAACAGCCAGACACAGCTGTGTGTAGCAGGCAGAAGTAAAAAGCATCACTGCCATGATGGGTGAGAGTGATAGATCGTCAGATTTTAAAAAGCACTTCATCGCATTAGTGGAATAGAATTGGTGACCATCCAGTGAGCATATTCAGGGCAAAAGATGCCTAGACAGTTCAAACTTGGTTGGTACATATAACATGGTTTTAACAGCATTTCAGTAAATGTGAATGTCATGCTGTTGAAACAGTGGTTACATGTAAGCCAAGCCCTGCCAGACCTGAAACAGAAGGTAGTGAAGCAGTCTACCGCCTGTTAGTACACAGCAGCTTTCACTCGAGGTTTTATGAGGTACAGGAAGTGTCGGTGCCATTTTAGTGTTGTGCAAGTAAAGCATGCGTGGCTGTTTGTCTGATCTGTTCTAAAAAAAGCACAACAGACATCATTCTAGCACGCCATAACTTGGTTGGATCATTTTGAGTAGGCTATTGCCTTTACCTTCCACACATCTGGAATTACAAAGCCAATGTCACTGCTTATGTCAGCCACCCTCCATTGCCAGTCAGGTTTCTACACAGGTACTAACCCTTAATATAAATGACAGTAATTCTAAGCCACTTGAATGGCTGTAGACTCTTAGTCTTGTTACTCCTCAGGAAAAGCAGAGAAAAATACTACATGCAACATACCGTCGCATAATACTGCAGACTGTAAAATCATTTAAATTGCCGCAGACACAAAATTGGGGTCTGAATTCAGAGGTGAAATTTAATTGTACTTACTTGAGATTTGTAATTCACTCAAGAGCCTCTTTACTTCTGATACATTTCAGAGATATTCATACTGTATTTTTTCACAACAGCATAATTTGACAGGTAACCTTGCAAGTCACATGAAATGTATGAGACACTCATGAAATATGATGGATTCCTCAACATTAAACTACCCACCAACAGCTTGAGCAGATACACCAGCTTCAGTATCTTACACAGAAAATGCTAATATTTCTGAATTTTCCTCCAGTAAAATTATTAGGAGCAGGACTTATACCTGTAGTAGAATACTTTTACACTGTGGTATTCCAATTTTTATGTATATACAGGATCTAACATGCCTTCCACACTAGAAGACCCCAGATAGACACATCTGGAAACACATCTCTCCCACATGTTGATCTGGTTTGCGCATTGCACCTGTCTTTTAGACAATGCTGTTTGATTTCATTGCCTCATATTTGTAGGCTCTGTATCTAGGCAGTCAATGACATTTCCCATACAGCATATGATAGCCGTTTAAGCCAGTGGCATCTGGTCCAGGTCAGCCACAACTTTTTTGACCAACTAATAGGAGTATAAGGTTCTGGCAGTCTGCTCAGATTGATTACCAGCAGAACAACACAGGCTACATTTTCACTGCAGCCTGAACTGCTGCTAGTAAAGTAGTTAAGGTTTTGCAGTTGTTGTTCTATTGAAGGATGCAGCATATAGAACAACAACATAAATGCCATCCATTTGTGCTCAGACCACATTTCAGTCATCATGTGCAGCTTCCAGTTTTGGCTGAATTATTTATTGTCTCTTCCTTTGCTGTGTTTTACTGCTCTTGCTGCTGATTATGAGTCAGCCAAGCCGCTGCAGAGGCCCGAAACTTGACAACTGTCTTGGGTGTGTACAGTATGTGGTGTAATATTACTTATTGTTGTGGCAAAATTCTACTTTAAGCACACTTAATGGACACATGCTGCAGGATCAGGAGGGATTAGTTCAGGATCAGTGGACAAAAAGTATAATCTTTCATCCTCCATAAGGGAGATTATTCTAACACCCGTCTGTGTATGAACAAGTTTTGACTTCTGACATGATACATGTAGCTTTGGTATCAGATTGTTAAACATTCTGGATGTGATGACAATGGTGATAAGATACAATAAAAGAGCAAATTGGAATGGTTTGCTATCATAGTGGTGCGGCCTACTCAAATTCACTGCAATAATTCTCAATCTTTCCAATTCTTTCTCATCTGCATTCAGTCACACACACAGACATACTTTCACAAAGGCGACTTAGAGGCCTACCTATCGCCTGAAAACTACCAATCAACAATGAGTCACCCAACACCTTATCAGATAGTCATTGTGGCACCGCTCCTCAATCATCTGTTTTTCACTTCAGCTCCTTGCACAATGCTGCCTGGGAGCAATTTCAGTGATAAAACACCACAGGGGAGATGAGTATTAACAAAGGTGACTCATGCTTCTGCAACCTTCAAGGCAAATCATAATTCCATATTTCATTTGAAAGGATGTTTCAACTAATTTTGTCCTTTTTAAATGAATGCTGTGAGCTGTCTTTGAAGTCTCCCCCTTGAAGACTGTTTGTGTCGGTCCTCTGCCAGTGATCTCAGACTGTGAGTGAGCTACTACAGCAGCTCTGGTGATAAACAAGACGAGAGGAGTTTACTACGGGATGTTGAGCTGTCAGCGGCACACCGCAGTGATCATGTGACTTTCACGGCAGGGAACCAAGAGCAAGGACTAATTTGGGAGATTGCTCAGGTCAAAAATGTATGGTTTGTTTTTGACATGTGAATTAACGAGTAAAACTTGTATAAACCCTCAGGGGGTTGAATCTACATAAGGCACACGGCATGGCTTGTTTTTAGACTGACATCTGGTTTCATGACATATGCTTCATTAGCCCTGATGATAATTAAAACCACACCAGGTCACAGTTTTGCAAAAAAAAAAAAAAAAGAAAAGAAAAGAAAAGAAAAAGCTCATTCGCAGTGAAAAATGTATCATTTGGTATAATAATGATCAGAAACCAGTCTGTTTATTAAAAATTGAAGGAATGGGTTAGTATGAGTTATTATAGCTGTTTGTCACTGCCAGCTTGCAATGATGTACACAAGGAAGCTTGAAAGGATATCACAACTTGTGTCTTATATTTTAGCCATGAAGTCACAATGTACACAACTATTGTTGGGCAGTAAATTACAGCAGCAGTAACATTAATCAGTGAAGTATTGCAGTTTGAATTTTGTATTTACGTTACAGTTACTAATCCAAGAAACACTAGGAGAAATGCAACTCCCGGTAAGTTGTCTTGCTTGTTTTGTGTTCTTAGCTGGTTTGCTCGTTCGCTACTGATAGGCATGTATTCAGAGTTTGTTCAAAGTTGGAAATTGGCTAATGTTAAACTAATGTTAAGGATTAAAGAGACTAATGTTAAGTGGAACTGACCATTGTTCCAATGGCCCATTATTCTGAAATCCCAATGGTCTGAAAAATGTCCCATTGGACCTAAAGCCAATGTGTGCAAAGGCCTGTTATACCGAAAACAGAAGCCCGCTACTAAGTTGGTGATACCAGAGTGTGTATTTTCAGAATAATGGGTTTTTGAAGCAGTGGGCTTTTTATTTATTTTTTTATTTTCATTTTTATCTTTTTGGAATAAGGGACTGTTGGTGAAATGGGCTTTTAATTTTGCTTTCAGGTCTTTGGAACAATGGGTCATCAAAACAAAGGCATGGTGTCAATGTTATACTAGCTGATGGTCAGTAAATACTGCATAACGGAAGGCTGTATACCCAAGTCCATACTTAAAAAAATATTGAACTTTTGAGTATTTTGAACTTGCAAATATTGGGTGTTAGGAACCTTGCAGGACTTAAGAGTGCGGGGCATCCTTGCAGGCACAGAGTGCAAGTAAATCATTTTATTCATTATAACCATCATTTCATCATTCATTATATGCAGGTCACACAAAGCAGATAACTTATGAAACAAAGTGTTTTACTTTACTTACTGTGATAGTTGCGCTGATGCTACATATGTATTATTTTTACAGTAAATCTGCAAAAATCTACAAACTGATGCTTAGTTTGCATCACGGCAGTAGATGAAATAAGAAATTACAAAAGTATTCGAATCAGCATGCAATTATCAATAGTAACAGTCTGTCAACCAAACTGAAGGAAACGTACCCACATGCTAACAGGCTAACAAACACTATTTAATGAGGTACATGATTCAGTAGTATAAAAACCCTGAGGTGCTCTGTTCTGTATTCTTGAGCATACAGGCAGCAGTTCAGCATGTACGGGAAGTGTCAAGGTCAGTGTGTATGTATGAGAACTGGTATCAGCAGCGGCAGCAGCAGCAGCAGCAGCCACCACGACTAGCAGTCGCACAGTGCTCTAGTGAGTTTGGAACACTGTTGAAGGCTGGCATGCTTCTGTTTTAATTGCTGGCAGTTAGAAAATGGATAAGATATAAAAGGCAAGTAAGCGGTTAAAAAAGGAAAGGCCTTGAATATTATTCATTGTTTCAATTACACAAGTTAAATGTACTTAATATGACTTGTGGTTGTGATGGCTGAGGAGTTAAAGCACCTTTGATGGAGCTGTGCTGAGAAACAAAAGTAATGTAACTGATTACATTTGCTGTTAATTGTTCAATGGCTAATTAATCCATTAGATATAGGTAATTGATTACATTTTCTACTTGTGAAAACTGATCACAACATTGTACTCACTGCTGTTAATTACTAAGATGTGGGGGAGAAGTCAAACAGGGCAAGAAACACAAGTAGTCTGATGATCAGACAGGTTGTAAATGACCTCCCAAGGTTGCCCAACTCATTATGAGGACAAAACAAGGGCAAATGGTAAAAATAGTACACAAACCGTGTGATTACAGCTTACAGTGACCTAACATACCTGCAACAGTGGTGGGCACACATTCCTGTGCAATGAGAAATGAATACCAACATTTAGTTTTAGCTGTACCTCCTCTAGTATGGTGTTCCCAGATCTCAGTGATTTGGTGAGTAGAATTTATTAAAAAACGAATTATCCATTAAGTTAACGTTCAGTTCACCACAGTTGATGATGGACCACACTGACCATATGGTTCCTGGGCTTCATGTTGTAAGACCCTATCCACTTTACCACTGAATCATTTCAGTCTATGGTAAAACATATTAGCTTCTTCCATGACGTTTAACAGAGACAGCTGCCAGATTACTCAGACAGAAAGCAATTGAATGAAAACCCAATTTCCAGAAACAGCTACTCCACCTTTAAAGTTATTTCACCAATAAGCAGTCATGGAAAATGTCGATGGACTGTCAATAATGCAAAGGCCAATAATTAGTGCTGTGCAGGGGAGGCTTACTTGTTCTTAGCTGACAATTATGGGCCAGAGCCCCATATGGATTTCTGCTTCATCACCGAAGAGCAAGCTTCTAGACCATGTTGCACCACACAGTTTGTACCTGATTTAACAGCCTGAAACTCAATTTGCAGCTATTTCTCTGTCACTGAGATACTCCTGGTACACATTGTACACACAGTTATGCTCAAGATTGCAAGATTATTGACATACCTGCAACACACCTAGGCTAACCTAAGTTAAACTAAGACTTTGTCTACATTGCTCAGTTCATTTAAATTTGAATATGTGTTTAGAAGTACTTCTGCTAAATAGTCATGTCTTCATATTGTCTTTTTTTACTCTTAAGGTTCAGAGTATAAGCTCATGGCTTCTTGATGTCCAGTGTCACATCTGTTTACATCAGTTGAATGCACTCATGCTGCTTGTATGAGTGCAAAAAAATGAATAAATGAGTAGAAATTAAATCTTATAAATAACTAAATAGTATTGCTCTGTTGATAGAGATACAAGCCCAAAAAAAATTAGCTCTAGGCAAGATTAATTGTAGCGGTATGTTCTACCAGATGAGCCAGACGAACCAGGGGAAACCTGGAGCACAGTAACAGCATCAGCTCTGCTCCGTGTTGATAACTGTCATTAACTTCAAAGCATAATCTCCTCGCACTTCCAATAAAATGCCAATTAGACCACTGTAGAGAACATTACACTGGCTGCATTTTACGGCAGCTGTAGCTCAGTGTGGTCAATCATTAGAATGTCTTCAGATATAAGTCACGTCACATTCACATCCTGCAGCCTACTCCTGGCAGGACTCTGAGCTGTCCCAGGTGTCACTCCATATCCCCTGTTAGGCTTCACCTAATGAAGCTCATTGCGCAGTGTTGGGAAATACGGCTTTTGAGTGCTGCTAAGCAACAGGCACTCTCGCTGTTCCCACTAAAATCACCTCCCCCGAGAAACTGACACCACTTGGCCTGGTGTGCCCTGCTGCCTCTCTGCCAGCTGACTTTTAACAGGGATATGTTTCGCTGTAGTCAGAAGGTCATCTCAAACTGATGTCTCGGGTACTTTTTTGCAAGATGGAGACATGCGATGTTAGTCCCAGCAGGTCTGTGATTATGTTGACCCACAGCAGCCAGGCAGCTTTCACTAATGGTCAGCTAGTCGCCTCTTGGCTCCACGCTACAGCTTGTTTGTCATCATGGCCTCTGAAGGCTGAAGACGGCCAAACAGAACAGACTGCAAACTGGCTTTCCTGTTTTCCACCTTGCTTTTGTTCAGTAGACTTCACAGTGCTTGTCATGGCAATTAAATCTGCAGTGGATCAGCATTTATAATACACATGCAATGACTTGAAACTAATTAAGCTTTTTATTTACATAAATCATCACATATTTCATGATTACTTTGCACAAACGGAACACCTGCATGCCTAATGCTGCAGCAATCACGCAAACGGGGAGCCTCAAAAAGCACATGTCGCATATCGTGTTTCATAATAATAATTCAGCTGCACGTTATATTCCTTTCATTTTCCATGAATTAATAACCACACAATTAGGAAGAAAATATGTCAACAGGCACTCAGCAATGCCATGCAAACTGAAGGTGCTGTGAGAATTATAGCCCTCATCCTGCTGGTTTATTTGTTTTTTCCAACCTATGTAATTCTACTGTCACTGTGCTATCACACTGTATTTGTTTTCCACCCTCCGGGGGTACTGCATTTAGTATCAGACACACTACTCGTGTATCAAAAACACTAGCGGACCACACACTGTGCACTAGCCGCCAACGCTGATTTCATGCTGCTGTTCCGTTGCAATAACTCATACAGGAGACCACACACTCCCACTCTTTCTACAGATGGAATAAAGTGGTTGTGATAAGACCGTGTGGGAGAGCATTACAGTGCAGAGCTACAGAGGGAAGATGATTGTCAGGGTCCAACCGGAGAGAATTAACAGCAGGTGGTAGTCAGGGAGTAGCATTGGTCATCTGCACTCTTCCTGTACCCATTGGCAAATTACATAAAGTTCCCTGGAATAATATGTGCAGGTTCTTTAAGGGAATATGATGTCAGAGGGGGAAATGAGCAGAATGTGTGACTCCAGGAGCACAGCGTATGAACAAAACAATAAGATGAAATCCGTGTTGTGCCTGAGCTGCAAGGAGGAACACCCAGCAGTTTGGCAGCTGGGTACTGTGTCATGCTGACTCACAGCCTGGGGCGGCCAGAGTGGATCAAAATGCGACTAGCAGCCAAAGGATGACGTGAGGTAAATGTCAGAACTTGTGTTGCAGTGCCCACTTGATTCCCAGCCTGCTGTTAGATTCAGGTGACACAGTTCAATGGTCTCCAGCTTCGACCCTGACAGAACAATAGATATCCTCCCTGTGCAAGATACTTAAAGGATGGTATTATCTACAATTGCTTATTGTCAGCAAATTCAGCGAATACAAGAATGCAGTAGTCCGCCTACTTTCTGACTTCCCATCCAAGCCCATTTGTTGCTACTAAAGACTTGAAGTAAAGCAATGACATTTTTCAAAATATCCTTATTAGCGTTCTTGCAGAGTTTTAGATGGCAGGATCAATCCCACTCTCATATCTGTCCATTAAATCCATTAGCCTGGCATAAAGACTGGATGCAGGGGGAAACAGCCGCCTCTCTCCAAGGTTAACTAACCCGCTCTCAATTAACACGTTGCCTCTTGTCTCTTCTAAAAGAAAATGCTGCAGTGCATGCTTTCGTTACACCAATACTTAAAAAGATCAACGCAGACCCATCTGTGAAAAGCAACTACAGAACAATCTCTAACACCCTTGTCTTAGTAAAGTGTATGAAAGGGTTGTCTAGAAACAGCTGCATAGTTACCCATCATCCCACAGTCTGCATGATGTGCATCAATCAGGACTAACCACAGTACTGTATCATTTTAGTATAACTAGACCTAACAGCAACTGTTACAGCAACTGTTACTATATTATAGTATATAAAATTTATACTAATATTTATATTGCTCCTGTACTTACATCATTTCACTGACCTCTGATAAAATGAAGAAATAATTGCTGTCTGACCAGCTCACTGCTCACAAATCCCCCAGAGCTCTCAGGTCATCAGACACTGGCCTCCCAACTGTACCCTTCATCAGAAGTGAATCTGGTGAGGGTACATTTAGTAAATTTGACTTGACTTGACCAAAGGATGCCAATGTGTCTTAGAATATGCGAGTTCATGGTTTTTCTGAAAAAACACTGAAAGAAATGAGAGATTGCATTACAGAGGCTAGTAGAGCAGAGGCTCGCCTGAACGTGACTTCCTGAACAGTGGCCCTTCAATGAATTCCTTGAGTCTCATTATCACATGTTTGTGAGGCAACCAGCAGAGGCTAGTTGTTCCTCTCTGCTCCCAGCCATGATGCTGAGTTACATTAATCACTTCCTGCCTTCCAGCTCCATAGCAAACACAAGAATGGTGTTGATCTTCTCGATCTTCTTCAAGAATGTCTAACTATTCCTTCAAGTAAAGGGCACAAATATGCAGTTTCAATTTTTTAAGAGAGGCTCAGTAATTTTCTTAAACAATTGGGCAGTGTAGTTATTAGAAAGCATTTTTTAAGCAGGTGGAGTGCATTTGTCTAAAGCACTTTATTTGGAAGTATAAACTAAAGGCGAGTGCACCAGAAATTTTGGTTGTAATATGCAATTGATTATAAACTGCGATGGATGTTTGGGTAATAATTTTATCATTTGCCACATTTTTTCTTCCATAAAATTTGGGCTAACCTGCGGGTTTGTCTCACATTGCTGCTGTCTGTGTTTCTTGCCACATCTGACTTTTTTGAGCAACCCCAGCAATTAGGTTGGTAAATGTAACTCTAACCAATAATAATGATGGCTTAGCTATTAAAATAATGCTCAACTCAATGCTTAGACTTCAATTTTCCTCCAAGTAAATGTAAATGCTCACATGCTGGAGTCCTTTGTATCTCTCTTGTGGACTAGTAAGGGTAATCTCATCTTTTTGCTTCATCTCCTCTAAAGCTGTAATAAACAAGAATTATGAATTAAGCTTCTTTCCTCATGAGCCCAGCATGCATGTCATAAGGTTGTATATCAATATTTCAAGGAAATAGCTGCATTAATATTTTTGCATAATTGATAAGCAGAGCCCTTTGCAGTCAGTGTCTGTCATCATATTTTTATTTTCATGTAAAGCCATGAGAGTCATGTTATACACAGTATAAAACTTGCACATCAAGGTCTCAGTATCAAGTAATTACTGCACTGCAGTTTGTTGGTATAAACCTTTGTCTATCTGGATCACTGTTTCTATCAAATTTGACATTTATATTGGCATTCAGTGCGAGTACATTGTGCCAGGATGGTAAAAGGTGTGCTTGTTTTATTAACTGCAAAGTGCAGGAGTTCACTGTGTGCAACATTTGTTCAAGCTGGTGAAGCAGGTGCACTGATATCCTATGTTATTCTTATATTTTGACATTTATTGTGAACCAGAGGGGAATTCAACAGCAAGAACAGAGATTCTGAAAGCCACAGTGACCACATGAGCAGCATGTACATATGTGATGGGAAAGTAAAATCTTTTTTCCCTTAAATCTCAACAAAGCTTTATTTATTAAGCATTTCTGCCTCCATGCTCTTCTCTCCTGCCAAAGTCTACCTCCATTTTCCTCCTCAGTGTTCAGCCAACATGGTTCCTCTCTGCCAGCTGCATAAGAGACCACACACTGAACCCTGGCCCCCTAGCTACAAAGGGGCACTACGTATCATCAGGCAACAGCTCACCAAACCCACTCCCCAATCACTCTGCCCCAGTTGAGCCTGGATGAGCCCACTGTGCTCGCCGCTGTCCTCTGTGTCATATGTGCAGGAGTGGAACAGCCATTCACCACCACTCAAATCCTCTAAGAAACTCTGAGGGTGAGAGGAAGCCTCTCGCTGGCCTGTGGGCATCTGAACACATTTATCTCTATGACAGAGGCTTCACTCGTCACACACATGAGAAGACTCTCAACAAATGCCAACCACGAGCCACTGATATTGTTGTGATGGATGAAATTAGCGGCACAGTGCAGAGAGGCAGCACCAACAACAATGGAGGGAAGCAGTGAGGCTAAATATGCCACACAGTTTTCCAAATTCCAATTTATTCAGCATGTTTTTTTCAGATTTCACCTGCGTTGTCTAGTGGTTGCTTCATCTCTGTGTGTAGCTCTATGATTATTGCTTACCTCAGCCTCAGGGTAGTTGCTGTTTCAAGGTAGATAGCTCTGCGACATGACTGACAAGTGTTGAGCCAGGAATCAGACCAACTAGAGGGGAGCACAGCAAGATTTACGCACACTCTGCCTAAAGGTAAGGAGTTAGATTCAGTAGCTTTAAGGGTCCTGTCTTCAGGTGAGATGTGTGGCTTATCTTGGTTGCTATGGATGGGCGCTTACACATTATTCTTCATTGCACCCTCACCTTTTTAGAACAGCCTTAAGAGCATCACCCTGCGTTTTACAGCACATTTTATAAGCATGCAATAAATGGAATGTTTGAATTTTATATCTTAAAACCTAGCTGCACCTGAAATGTCTGTGATGATCGCTCATTGCATGGGAAAACTGTTTACATACTAATGGCGAAAGTGCTGGGTCAGAGCTGAACCAGGAAGTCAGTCTGTAAAAACTGTGATGGATGTTTACAACAGATAGTTTGGCACTAGAGGACATGTCAGGGGATCACCAAAGATCTCCTGGCATTTTATCCTGACTTTTATCTGATCAAGCTCCAAAAACACTAGATTCTACATGTCCCATAATGCACCTTGACAGCATCTGTAGAACTGTGTTTTTCGTACATGCCCATATCCATCATACTCCAAACTGCCTCTCAAGTTGCCTCTAAGCCTGAGCTGACATAACCCCTGATGATGTAATCAAAAAATAACCCCTGATGACATCATCAACGTTATTTTCTCAGACTTTGTAGAGCTCCCTTCAGAGCCACAGACGACAACATACAACTCTTCTCACAGGGTGAGTCGCACTTCTTAAGACGAGTAAACTGATGTGTAAAATCGAAAGAGTGCCCCTTTGAAACGAGGAGAGTTGGACGTACTACAGTCCCTTATATGTCTCTTTCTGACAAACGATAGCTCGCACCATTTGCTTTTTTAAGACAAAGCCACAGGGGAAAACAGTGCTGCAGCAAGGGACCTTGTGAGCACAGTTTACCCTCTGTGAAGTGAAAATAGACCAGCCGGCTCCAGAGCCAGTGACTCCGACAGCGAGCATCAGCACCACAGGAACCCATTCCCATCGATCTGTGTAGAGACCTCCATCAAGCTCCCAGTAGGACACCCCAGCAAAGTGAAAATAATCTACTGACTACAAAGTGCAACTAGTGTGAACTCCTCAAATCATTTTTCAATAAGCAGCAGTCAGATGATATATTAACAACTTTGATGTTTGGGGAAGTAAGGCGAGTACAAATTCATCCAGCATTATAAGGAATCACTGCAGGCTGCCAAGATGTTCATTTACAGCACAGATTTGATCGCACAAACTGGGGACATGGAAATATAATCTATATATAAGTGAACAAAACCACAACAGTCCATTAATCATTGATAGATCTTGTTAAGTACATCCTGGTAATATAACACCAGTGTTGAGGGGATAACAATACAGGAATCTTTGATATTTAGCAAACAGGCCTACTTGTCGTTATATTCAAAACACTAGAATTCAAAATTCATGGAAATACTGATGTAAAGTCTTTCAATGAAAGCGTGTTATACCACAGCACAGTCATGCAGCTCATACTGACCAACCACTCTGAGCTTACGACTGGTTAAACAAATCAAAATGAACATGATAACATTTTAAATATATTTTTATCCAACACTTGTCAGGGTATTTCACTAAAAACAAAAAATATCAACCTCATGATGGCTCTAGAGGAAAAGTCAGGGGATCACCACAATCCATAAAAGTCATCTTTTGCAGACCAAGAATATCTGAACAAAATTTATCTCAGTCTATAATAGTAACTGAGATGTTTCAGTCGAGATCAAAGTGGTAGACCGTCCCTGAAGCGCCACTAAAAAGCTATGGTTATTGTCTTTTAAAACAGAGTCAGACCACAAAACCTATTTTCTGACTTACTACCTCTGACACCAACCTCTGAAAGCTGTGCCTCCACTCCAACAAAATAGAGATATATGGTCACCTGACATTATTGTCTTTTCAAGAGCTATGTCCTGCTCACCTCACTGTCAACATTTTCTTCACAGGGATTATTTCTTTGATAAACAGATGTTCCTCGAAACAGCTGAAAACACGTTCTGTGGATTACGTAATGAGTAATGGGGACAGACGCTGTTTTGTGTTTGTGCTTTGTGTGTGGTACGGTGAGAGCTGAGTTTTTGTCATTTTGGTTCGACTAATCCTTGCAGAATAACCATATGTTTTGGCATAAATGCCTGGAAGCTAAATGTGTCTCAAAAAAGACTGAGGGAGATTTAATGGCGCACTGCAGCAGAACAGGTTGCTGTGTGATTTCAGGGAGGTAAATCTGAGAAATGTGCTTTCTATAAAATTTGTTTTGCTTGGATAACTGCAAAAGATTGCCAAAAACAACATACAGCTGGTGAAAAAAGGCCTTCATTTACAAATTGTCACTTTATTCTGAAAATGTCTTCCTGTCATCACATGGACACCATAAAAAGCATAACATAAGCCTTTAATCATTATATAAACACCTGTTATGAAACTCAGTGTCATGCATTATGAATGAGCAAATCACCTGGATTTCAAATATGCTCAATCATTTTATTGACTGCTGCTCGAGAAAATAAGTCATCAAATGCGATGTCCTTGATGTATTGGAGATTTACATAATCCATACTAAGTAATGGGAAACCTGGGGTATTACAGCCCATATGTCATCAAGAAAATTCAGATGAGTAAGCGGGTTTATTGGCCCTCCTTGTGGTTGGGCCTTTTGATGTTCGCCTGAGAGCATGAACAAAGGACACCAACACAGCTGGAGAACCGTCAACAAGTTCTCTTTGGGAATGAAGGAACCACACTTGGGAAAATGCCCCTGACACCGTACATCCACCTCTCTAATCAGTCCTTGTCAGGATGCAGCATAGATGGGCAATCTGCGCGTTCCCCTGAACATGCCACCCTCCAGCCCACCTTTACTCATGTTCACACACACTTTAACACACAGCAATCATGGTGCACATGCTCCACATCTTTAGGACTCCACCAAACAATCCCTGTCAAGATTACAGTGTGTATTATCAAGCAGAGGATGACAGCTGAGTGGACACATAGTGCTGTTTCAAGCAGCTTTGTCTATGTGGAGAGTCAGACCAATCACAGGGCAGAATATCCTCACCCTCATATGCACCGTATTACCAGACGTGTTTCTTATGGTGCATCTAAATCATATAAAACGCTTTCATGTTGTTACAAAATTAAAAATTATTATTATTATTATCAATGTTGGTCTACTCTATGATGGCTTCTTTGAATGGGTAGATTGACAATGCATTCCCTTTTAGTGGACTCATCTAGGTGAAATAACATGTGAGTGTAAGTCAAGACATCCTGCAGGCAGACGTGTTGATGGCAGTTGCTGTGCAGCGTAATGGAAACTGTGACTGGCACAACAGGTCCAGCGAAGATGCATCACCTGACTCATCTTCACAGAGCGGTTTTATTAGACAGGACAGGTGATTAATTTACCTGTGAGGATGATATAACACTAGAAAAGAGTTTAACTTGACCATTATAGAATACTATCTTTTACAGTAAAGCAGCACTAATCAATATTTTCACGTTAATAATGGATTAGATCACTGTGTAATCTGAAAGGTGTCACTCATAGAAACAAATCCACAGCTGGTTGTCATCCAACGCTGCACTTCCCCTCAACTTTTCGGAGTGGTTTTAGCATTTAGTCTTCTTTTTATTCTCTAGCTCAGAAACTCCACACACAGAAACCCTGAAGGATGAATGTGAACGCACCAGACCAGTGCATCACATCATCATCATGCACCACACGGCTAGATCTCCTCCTCTCCATAGAAAATAAATGGGATCCATCTACTTGACATCCATCAATAAAACCAGTGTGTCTGTACTTTAACACCAAATTACAAATAGTTCGTAATGAGCTAAAGTATAGTAGCCGAGCATTAGCTTGCTAAGTACTGGACGTTGAGCTTTCAGCTTTTATATACTAAGATTACATTTTAAGTAGAGTCCTTATACATAGGTGCATGCTACTTTTTATAGTTCTGTTAACTTTTAAACCATAATGCTGCCGTTGCTTGTTCCCCACCTTGTTCCATCCTCATTATCGGTATCAGGATTTTTTTAATCAAATACAAAAGGTGAAAAGGCTCATTGTTGTCTTTGCACTGCCCTTCCCAGATCTCACTTAGCAGTCAAACATTGTGTTCAGTAGTCTGACACTTTCTGTGATTTTACTGCTCATGCCTGCTAAACACTGCTATTGCTAATATGTTACTCTATCATCATTTTTGCATTGACGCTGGGCATACATCGTATCTGTTTACCATCACATTTGTCTGGCATTGGCCTTTTATTAAAAATGACATCTTGGCCAGTTTTAGTATTTGGGAACAAACTGACGGACACTCCAACAGCAACAGCCTGTAAAATCGGCAATTAATTTCAATTCTCTGAACACATTTTTCATTTAACTATTGTCTGTAGCAAATATATTCTTCATTTAAAAGCAATTATGTTTTTGTCTGCCATTTAATAATGCCTTAAAGAGCCGCTCACCCTGATTAAACTTCATTAGTTTGGCTTGCAGGAGGAGTTTTTTTCTCATGTTTTGGTGACGGTGTTGATGCTGTTTCAGAGGCTTCCTGTGTGTAGCAACTCAAAAAGGAAGCAAATACCAAATTGTTTAGAGACCAGAATTTTGGTACAATTTGAGCCATTGTTAAAAAAATGTTATAGGTCATATCAGTCAAACCCTAAGCTGCCTATCTGCTGTATATTCCAGGAATGTAGCAGAGATGATTTTCACCTTTTAGCTATCTTTAATCTCTCATGAGCGACTCAACGCTGTGAGAGGGGTGGGTATATACACGCACTGCTGCTTTCTGCTGGTGCTTTTCTCCCTCCAAGCAGAGTTGAGAACACCTTGCGCTCACCACATGCTGTCATCACTAAGTGTCACATACGGTGCAATTAGTCACAGGAATAAATAGAGTCAGCCTGCAGGGTCAGACTGGATGGAGGGGTGCTGGGGAGGGCTCTCACAGCCTGATCAGGGCAACCAACAAGACAGGCTCCTCAAGACAGCTGGTCTGACATGTGCTAACAGGATCACAGCTGGGCTTCACTTTCGGACCGTTTTCTCTTTTGATCACGCAGTTTATGGAGGTGTGATGATAATGATGATGAGCATCTGAGCACGGATTACCACCAGAAGTTCCCTGGAACTGGAGATTTTACTGTGTTTAGTCTATTATCAATAGAGCACAGTCATTTGAGGCCTCCAGCAGTAGATTACACAGTTTTTTAATCCTCCATGAGTAAGCGTGCAGCCTCAGATCTTTAATTTAAAGTGCGGCCTTGAGAATCAGCCTCTTTCATACTGCAACTACTACTGTTATTACCATAACTACTACTGCTGACGCTACAGCTGCCATTACTACAACTACTAATGCTACTGCCACATGTACTATTAGATGTTTGAATGACACTGGGATTATACTGGATCTAAATCCAAAGATAAAAACTTTGGAACAACCTTCTGCTACTGCTGCTCTCATGATTATTACTGTACCGAAAGGTCTCCTTCTCTCTTTAAAGAGGCTGATGTGTCGAGCATCAACAGGAATCGCTTGTGTTGCAATAGTACCTCCATTAAAATTAAGCTTTCAGTCAAGTTTGAATAAAAACTTTCTTGTCAAACCCAAAATGACATATATGGTAATTAAACCTAATTTAAACAAAACCATATGTTATATTTCACTTATTTAAAAGTGGAAGATCTGTAGTTGCACAGTTTCTTGGTACTGGTATTCTTCTGTAAATGTAAATGTAAAAAAAAGTATTTAAGGGGGAAGACAGGTTTTGTGAGCTGTGTGATTTGGGAGGAGTGGAGACAGAGTGCCATTTGTTTCCTCTGCGCTGAGCAGACTGTCGTGATTTAACAGTTTCATTACTCCAAGAAATGGCTCAACAAAAGCCCAAACCACCAGATATCATTTTAATATGGACAAGTGTGCTAACTTTCTCTAAAAGCCTGAAAAAGAAGACATGACTGGTCTATTTAATCATTACTGTTGTGAATTCTACAGTATAATCACTGTGTATACATGGTTTGTTGGTGATTTAGGACTTGTTTTGTGTTGTTCTGTTGCTGACATGTAGGCCTGACATATAACTGTGAAAACCATTTGAATTAATTTCCTTTCTTTTATCCTTTACTTTGTATTATTGCCTGAAAAATAAAAAATGTATATGTCTGTCTGACGGCTAATACTTATAGTACTACTACTATTTACTATTTTTATTACTACGGCTCCTGCTTCTATTACAACCACTATTATCGCGACTACTACATTTATTACTGAAGCTGCTGGGATTACTAAAACTCCCAATACTACTACTACACTATTATTATTATGGCTGCTGCAGCTATTATAAGTATTACTGCTACTGTTATACTACCTCTGCTTCCAGTATAGTATACTACTTCTTCTACCGCTGCTACCACTAGTAACTACTGTTACTACTGCTAATACAGCCACCATTACTACTATTGTTAGCACTGCTAATATTGCCTCTACTGCCACTATTACTACAACTAAACCTTCTAGTAGTACTTTTTATCCTACTTCTACAAGGATATCTGCTACTGCCGCAGCCACTGATATAAGCACTGGTCTTATGGCAGCTGTGGACACTTTCCTAAGCTGGCTAAACAATTACACCGTCCCTGAAGAGATCAGCCCAGCAGAACTGATAGCAGTCCTTAAATCACATCATTTTACACACTTTCTCTGTCTACTTTTGCTTCTTCTTTGATATATGGTATTATTTACTTTCCCATACATTTTTTATCACACATTACTTTCTTGTCAGAATTGGTCTTTTTTATTTTGTGAAAATAAGATTTCCGTATCATTGTTATTTACAATAACAGTGACAAATAATGCAGTGCAGGAAGATAATAGAAGACAGAGTGGGACAGAGCGGATGAGGTTGCTGTGAACCCAACATTCTGCATGTGCATGATACCGTACGTGCAGAAGGAAAGGCTGTTTTGATGATGCAGTGGAGAGCGCTGTCCAACACATTGCTTTGACTTTTTCAGATTCATATTTCATGTTTATCAAACAGCCAGTGACCTCTTCACACTCCGCATCTCCACTTTTTATGTTTCTCTGCTCATTTATTGAGGTTTTTCCTGTGTTACACTGTATTCATCTTATCCTGCTAACACATCACAATGTCCAGTTAATTACAATAAAGGAGAATTCCATCATAGTACTGAAAAAATAGTCTTGAAAATAAAGCACAGCTCTTCATATATTCAGTGAACAGATGTAGTGTGTAGGTCCCTGCGTGTGCGAGACCTGCTGGCTCCTACGGTGTTGTGGTGAGCTGGATCGTTACATTTCTCCAGGGGTATTTGGCCTTTCTTGTGATTTATCCTGCTGTAAATGTACACAGCCGGCAGTGAGCACGTGGAGACACATATCTTAATAGACATCTTTGTACTGTTTTTACTGTCCCACATGATGACACTACATTTAATTAGTTTCCACAAACAGCTCGTAGTTGACACAGTCCAAATTGTTTCCTTATCTTTGCAGCAGAGTTTCATTTTTGCACAAAGCTACTTTCAACTTTTTCACTTTCTGTGGCCAAAAGGAATTTTGAAAAATCTGTTGATACAGTGCAGAGGAATAAATCCAGTTTCATTATTTCTAAGAGGAAAATTTCTTTCAAAGGCATTATCAGGTGAGAGTATGAGATGATAGATCTCAAACTGTGAGCTGAACAGTATATTTGAGTACTGTCTTCCAATCACTGAGTGAACTCATCAAATCAAAGCTCCACTGCCTAAAGACATGGGTGGCTGGGTGAAATACCACCTGCAAATAGTTCTTAGCTTTGGATTTAACCTATTTGGAGTGCCAGATGAAATGGGTCTGCCTTATGAAGTCTGGATAGTCCAGCAAATTGTGAAAAAAAGATATCAAACTGACATCAAGACACTTTCCTGTGATTGTCTTAAACTTCATGGTCTGAAGCATCAAGGAAATTCCATCTGTCCCAAACTTCCAGTGATATTGCTCAGACTGAACATATTGTACCAGCAAAGATATGACCTGATGCCCATTTTGTCCATTCTTAGCGCCTCTTTTTGTAGAAAGTCACCTCTCATAGAGCAGGCCATTGCTCCAACGTGCACTGTTGAACATTCAGCATTGAACAATATAGTTAATGATGAGCCTGAAACATCCAAAATCAACAATGTGTTCATCCGTCCTCAATACCTTCCTACTTCCACAGCCTGTGTTTTGTTCTCTGTCACCACTGAAGATATAAATCTTTAAGAATGGGTCACAGATGTATTGTTTCATTTTCAAAATGAGACTAAATGACTCCTGAACCAGCAGGTCACTGTAGTTTTTAGCAAATGTTACTCACAGGAAGAAATTGTGCTTTTGTTGGGGACTATTTTCAGCTGTGGATTAATACACACTTGGTGGTCTATGGTTAGTTTTCACAGCAGCAGAAGAAATGTTTATGTTTATGTTTATTGTATTAAAGTGCCTAATTGTTTTTAAAAGTTTTTGTCTTTAGTGGAACTAAATGACAGAGGAAAAATATATATCAAACAATATTTGTTCGTGGGGTCATTTAGTTGTTGGTTTATGGTCTGTTCATGGGGTTTGGTGACAATTAGAAAAATACAGAATATCACACAAAATGCCACATAAAATAATCAAACTGCTGTTCAGTGCAATGAAAAGTGTTCTGCTGTTGTTTGAGACGTGTGTGTGAAACAACCCCTTCAGAAACTCATGTCATGAGTTTTTCAGTGTAATTTGGCAGAATTCATCTGTTTAGGCAGCAAATTGTGTACAATTATAACACAATGTGGTCATACTAAGTGTGTTTCTGTTTGTAACAGGAGAGTAATTTGGCAATAACATGGATTGCTTGCAATCAGCAAGAAAACAATAATTTGTTCTGACAGAGTTTCCTCTTCCTTTGTGCTTACTGTACAATCTAAACAACTTCTTTTTCACAGCTGGACGTAAGAACACAGGCAGTTAACTAAGTTCATTTCTGCACTTTTTGCAGGAAAGCTCTGAATGTCCCCTGAACTGTTCTTACTATTGTTAAGAGTATGTTAATGCATAAAAGCGGCCTGTTTCCTACAGAGGAGACACTGTCCGCTGCAGTAAATGTAACCACTTCACAGAACATGAATATTACAATGGCTCTCTTTGCTGTAGCCTAGAAACAACAGTGGATCCACCTTTGCTGCTCTGTGCAGTTGTCCCTTTTAAGTGTTGCCTGGCAAACTGGAGGACAGGTCTGGTGCATTAGTTTCCCTCAGCTAAAAGTCCTCATCTTGAATAACAGTATCTGACTTCCATAATGGAGGAAGCGCGTCTCTGTGACCTCTGCGTAAAGGGAAGCTCATTTCAAACGCTGTGCCTGCCACATGATCTGCACTCATGACCGCTGATTGGAAAGGTTGGATTTTAACTTGTGCCTCGTACATTTGAACTCATTAAATGAACTCCAGCTCAGTCCACTGAGGCTTCACCCAGTATTGTGCCGATTTAAATGCAGAAGGAATGTGGTTTGATTGTGGAGCGTAAACAAAGAGAAACTCAGTGGACCCCTCCTTCACAGCTTGAAATAAATCTTTATGACGCAAATGCATCATCACGAGTCGCGTCAAACTGATGTAATCCATGTTTCCTTTTAGGGGGAATCATATCAATTAAATGCATTAATGAAAACTGGATGGATTTGTCTTCACGGGGTGATCAGCAGCGCTCATGGCTCACTCCTCCTCTTCATCTACATTCACTTGTTGTAGTAAAGCAGTGTTAAATAGCTCTTTGAACACACGCCGCGTGTGTGTGTGTGTGTGTGTGTGTGTGTGTGTGTGTGTGTGGGGTGGGTGGAAACCTCCCTGTGCGACCCTGTAATGTAACGCAGATCTAACCTCAGGAATAAACATTAAAAGTAAACCCGGATCAGTCGAGAGGCGTCAGATGAGAGTTGCTGAACTCTCGTCCTGCCTGCGGCTGAACTCGGAGGTGCTGTCCGTTCAGCACCACACTGCCTGCTGCTTCTCCTCCAGCCGCTCTCAATCTGTCCCGCTCTCAAAGCCTCGTTATCCTCCTGCACAGCCCCGCGTCTCGTCTCCCCAAGCTTTAAAAGGACATCTCGGCACGTCTTACACCCTGAAGTCCTCACACTCTGTCATGCTCTGCGCTGCATCCTGGTGACGCACCGCCAAAGTTGAATCATAACGTACTACAGCTGCACCAAAGGAAATCATATGTATGTGTGAATAGTCTTCTGAGGGCGCTACGTCATTCTTCAAAGTCATCTGGCCTAAATGTGATTTGTAAACTGTAAATCCAGATATGCTCATGTTGTCACACCGCCGTGACACAAAGCTCAATCCTCGCACTACAGCTCCCTTTGGACCAACTAGTACACTGCAACATGTTACTTCAAAACTTTATCTTAATACTTGTTGTACAGTATCAATGTCTGCGATCAGGTCAGACTGTTCGTGACTCCTCTGAATATAAACAGGTGCTTTTGCGTACTTGCTCCCGTTTAACTACCTTTAAAATGCAATTGTCCCTATCATAAATTAGTTCCTGTTGCGCAACAGTGAGACGCACCTGTAATGCTTATGAGGGCTCGGTTATACACGTTTTAGAGCTGGGACTGAGACTTACCTATGGTGGTGATAACCGTGATGGCAAAGTAAAATGACCCTGCGAATTTCCACTGTACCCCGGCTCTGTGGGGCTCTGCCTCCATGATGATGGTCTCCAGTTTGCGGTAATCATCCTCGCTGATGTTATATTTCCCCTGGAGACGCTTCTCTTCGGCTTCCAGCTGCTCTTTTTCCCGCATCTCGAAGTCGGACTCCAGGGCGTCAAAGACGGCGGCCCCGACGAGCAGGTATGTAAACGTGCAAATGATCAGGGACAAGGTCCGCACGTTTTGCCGCTTCATGGCCAACAGGAACCGGCGACCGAGGGGCTCATGTCCCCTCGGATTCCCCGGGAAGGCGCAGCAAGCGTGGGGGAAGCCGTGTGGACAGCGCCTGGAGGCGGAGGCGCATAAAGGTGCGCTCCGGTGACGGTGGCCGCGGTGGACGCCGGAGTCAGAGCAGCGGTGGAAAGCCCCCGCCTTGCGGTGATCCCGGAGACAGAACCCCAGATCCTGCTCCTGGTTTGCGGAGAGACACAAGAGACTACTCGATCGCCTGGACCAGGAGCCCTGCAGCCGAAAGACCCTGCGCAAGACCTGCCCAAACCAAGTCCTCCCGGTGCGCAGTGCCATCAACAAGCTGCTTCCAAGATCGCCTGTTGGTCTCTTTTCTCCTCCAGTGAACTATGCTGATCTGAATAAAAAAAAAATCCAGGCAAATAAAAGATCTTTGACGAATCCTTTTTTCTTCCTTTTCTTTGATGCTTCACTCTCACTTTGTCAGTGGTGTGATTCACAATGTCCTATAACTGAGCATCTTTCCGCTTGTCTCTAACTTTCAGCTGAACACCAACCTGTTCATTGTAACATCGTCAGCGTTCAGGCTTTATTCAGCAGCCATTCCCCACACACACAAAACCACATTTCTGTGAAATCCTTAAATCTTCCTCGCAAACAGAAGACATCCTCATCAGAAATGTGCTGAGTCGTCGATAAGACGGGAGGGTCACAGAGTATCGCAGAGGAAGATCAAGTTTGGAAATGTTACTCTCACAGTGCGCACATCATCACATCAGACATTTCGCAGCATTATTCCTCATTTCATCTGCTTTGTTCCTGGATCAACTCACCACTTGTTATAGGAATAACAAAAAAGAAACATTCCAAGCACGCAGCAAATCACCACCGACAACAGATTCCATCGCAAAGAAGAGTTTCCCCAAATCTCTGTCTTTTTTCAGCATGTGGAGAGGATGGAGCGAGTTAGAAAGAAGATACTTTGAAGCAGGAATACACAACATTCAGAAAAGGCTACAGCGCGCTCCGTGCCCGCAGCGGCACTCATGCTCCGTTGCGCACATCCAAGCCCCCTCTCCTGCACTGTCTGCTGATCACTTTTAAGCTGCTTTTAGAAAAAGAAGGGGGGAAAGGAAAAATACATGTGTTGTCCCTCGTCGTGCGGGGGCCTCTGAGTTTAACCATGCGTGTCACGAACTGCCCGTATTTTGAAGGCTCCACATTTTATGTCTCCACACACTCCAGACTCTAATCGGTGGGCGTTGCTCCTCCTGTCTCTGTGCTTTTCTCTTTCCAAGTGTCACGAATCATCCACATTCTGGCCTGATGTATCTGTTTACTCTGGGAAGCTTTCTCTCAGGGAAAAATCTGCTGGGGTACAACTGACTGCCTCCCTGCGTCTCCACGGCGCGCGACCCCTCCCACGATGACCACTCCTACTCATTATATGGACAGAGAGGGTTTACTTCCACTCAGATGCTCACATTAGTGCTTTTTGCACTCCTGCAGCGGCGGGAGATCAGCGCTCCAGTCCGGGTTCAGCTGCACAGGCTGCTGCGCTGTCCAAGGTGCTGAAGGCTGACAGACTGATGCTGCACGATTCGTCCAACTCGATGCGCACGCACACACGCACACGCATTTTGAGGAATCATAGAGACGCATCTTATGCAACAAGGAGGAGTAAACATAAAGAGATTGCAAGAGACAATCAACCCAGAGACAACAAGGGTGGACCTGGGCAGAGCAGGCCGGACCCTCGAGGGGCCCACAGGCTCCAGGCCGACAGTGTAGCTAATACCTTGTTGTCATTTGATTAACTGTTAAATTATTTGTTAGTAAGCGATAAGGGCCTTAATGTGATCAATGATAATGAGGCCTTCCCGCAGGGACCACAAAATGTACGTCTACGACCTCCATGCTTTACACTGAGGAATGTTTAACAAAGCCGCTGCTCATGCAAAATATTCAGTTCCAACGGTCTAAAATGATTTGTTTGTTATATCTGAACTAAATTACACTGGTGGAGGAGGAAAACTGTTAAGCGTTCATGCTGGACTGAAATGTATCGTTTGTGTGAGTTTATATTACAGAGTACCAGAGCGGTTATGGGTGTGTTCCTCCGTTGGTGTCACTGTGATTTATTACGAGTTCTACAATGTTTCCACAATTCTATCAGTGTTGTACAATGAGATCAGATGCGCTTAGACTGATGTTGTGTGTTAGTGGCTTGAAAATGAAAGATTAGGTACAACATGCAACAAAGGTCCTGAACAGATCAAAGCAGGAGTGTTATGGTTTGTGCGTTAACCTCTAAAGTACCAGGGCTTCCCAGCTCGTCCTGTTGTCTTTAGACAGGACAGTGAACCTCGGTGGGCTCTTGATCTGCAGGCCAGAGCTTGTAAATCATAATACAACCCTGCACTCCTACATACTGCTTGATCACATCACAGTTAAGAGAGAGAGACTGATCTACTACAGTTTGAATAAACTGTTCATCCAACTCTGCTAAAATTGTTTCCCTTGACTTAAAACACGTAGTTTCAGTTTGACTTTGATTAAAGTTGAAAATATTAAGTATGAGCCAGTTTTCAGTGTATGTTTTTCTTAACTGGTGCAACTTCCTGAATAAAGTAGCTCCTAATCATTATTAATTTACTGCACACACACACACAATGCAGACAGCATAGGAGAAATAGGGGCCCGAGGGTCAATAGTGGCTCACAGTTCATTTTTGCCTCAGGGCCTCCTTGAAACTGAATCCAGCCCTGCAGAAAGAAAAGGGAAAACAAGCTCCTGTCATTTTTTATGGACAGAAAGAAAGCCTGGCAAATATGAAGAGCTAGTTTCGCAACCAATTTCAAACCTCAAGGTGCTCTTGAGCAAGGCAGTTAATCCCTTGCAGCTGCAGGACTGCTGTTATGTAACAGACACATGATCCTGACAGCTGAACACGCCTCCTGGCATCAACAGGGGACAGAAATATGATTTTTCAATAAAGATTTGAAAAGCAGTGCTCCCCCCTGACAAACCTGAAGGCTGCAGACTCAGTTATGTGCACTTTAAACAACTGTTGCAATTTATCTTTTTTTTAAAACCTAATTATGTTTCATCAAGATTGAGTTTGCACTGTGCTCTCGCTCGCTCACACTGATCACAATGTCTCAGCCCCTGAAGGTGTGAAGCATGCTGATGAAGATCAAGTGCTGTGACTGAAAGCTACCAAACAGCCTCTACATGGACGTGTGATGGGATTCTATCCTCAGTTATCTTCTTTTTTGTATGTACACACACACACACATCTACAAATATATATGAGTACGACTGCACAAAGGCAGCAAAATATTCTCAATAGATAGAAGGCTAAATAACTAAAAGAAGATCTAAAAGTACTGATGGTTTACAATTTGTCCAAACTTACTTAAGTCACACATTGTGCTTTAAGATAAATCAGACTCTTGAATTGAAAATGTTCTCTTTAATGCAAATGTTAATTTTCCACAGAGGGTGAGCTTGAAAGGCCTGAAGTTACAGGAAATAAAGCAAATCTACCAATAAGCTATCCTTATAAACATATTACAGAAGTGTTAAGAAGATAATAAGGACAAAAAAAGAATCTAAAAAAAATGTTCATGTATTGAGAAAATCCTCCTGAACACATGCAAAGTGTTCGATTATTACGAGGGACAGCACAGGGGGAAATAGGCCCTTAGAAAAGTTCCAATACTCATTATATAAAGTAACAGTGAAAAACTGCCAATAACGTCCACCTATAATCCATACTGTACATCTTTAATGCCAGTCTCTGTGGTCTCTTTTTCCTTTTGGCGGGATGCAAATGCTCTGCTCCATTTCTCATTTTTTCAAGGAGATAATTAGAGAATAAATCTGTGAAATCATATCCTGCACTGGCCTCCTCTCTGCACTCAGACTGCTCGCTCTAGAGCCGGAGCCAAAACCTCAGCTATCAAGCTACTACTTTAAAATGTATTTGCCATCATGTTCATTGCACTTCCAAACACAGAGAATGCATTTTATACTTTTTAGATCATTGCCTGGGACACAGAGAGCAGTCCTCCAGGCTGATATTAAGGGAAAGGGACAGAACTGGTGACGTCTCGAAGAAAAATAAGATTATTTTATTTGGGTTTGGGGTTTTTTTTGGTTGCATTTTATCTTAACTGCCTTTTTACATTTCCAAAATTTGACTGGAATCAAACAAAAAAATCCTACAGAGTGAACTAAGTGATCAGGAAAGCAAATGTAAGAGCTTTTATCAACTTCCAAATGACTGATGTTGTGTTTTCTTTGTTGGTGGTTTTATACACGTCGACGACTGCTCCTGTAAGCTTTTAAAGGTTTGCCACAAAGGACTTCAGGGATCCTTTTCTTCCACTGCAAATTGTCCATGTTCTCCATGAAAACACTCACGTACGAGCACAAACAGGAACAAGCTCATCTCAGTGAGAAGTTGAGTGCACGCCGGAGCCACAGTGTTTCATAAATGCAGCCATTTAGGAGTCTAAACAGCTCCGCTAATCAACAGCGTCTGGATATGTAGCTGCTCTATATTTAGCTCGTCTTTCTCACATCTCAAGTCCCCGCTCAGCCCACCTACAGAACTCCTTATGCATTTCTGGAGAAGCTCAGAGAGAAAAGTTTAATAATGGCAACTGTCTCCATGGCAATGACACCAAACTTACAGTACGCTCGCTCGGCTCATCACACAGGCCTGCACAGACACAGAAAATCTTTTCTGAAGGCTGCATGATGGCACAATTTCTCTACGTGTGATCGAAACTGACAACAGCGACATCAGACACGAACAATTAGGAGTGATGAGTGAGAGAGGCTGGATTAACTGAGGGACAGCTGAGCACTTTCCTGCTCGGCCTGCATGAGCCCAAAGTGGAAATATTGGCACAGTGTGGAGAGAAATCTTCGTCTTTTAGCAGATTTGTCCTGCATGTTGCAGGCGCACAGCCAAGGCACAGTCCTACTTGAACATGAGGGTATTTTTATATGTGTTTGTATTATTGTGAATATGTTTTGCTTCCACTCGTGTACTACGGCCAATGAAAAGTCTGGAATATCAGCGTGGGCGGGGTCGACCTTTGACAGCTGCACTTGAAAATGTTTGCATGTGCTTGCTGTTCCCAAGTGCCTCCAGGAGTCAAGGTTCAGAAATATTCCAACTCTAGCTGCTAAGTTCTATAATTAACATGTCAAAGCAAAGATATTTCAAGACTGGAGGAGGGAGGGAGAAGTGCACACAACAAGTGAGCGTTTGACTAACTAGCTTAAAGGAGGCTAAACAACAGGGGAAGGAACACACAACCAGCACACGCTCGGCTTTAACGCCAGCATGTCGGCATCAGACACCAAACTCTCTGTTTTCACTGAGCAGCCGACACCAAATAAAATCAAGAAATGTCATGTGTTCCCCCATCAAGCACGTCTGACAGCGACAGTTTCCAAAACATAAATTCAAATTCATCTCCAAACCTCCAGTGACATCTTGCAGAGTGGAGAGACTGTTACTACAACACGCGTGCCTTAGCTGTCACTGGGACGCGAGCCGGCAGAGTCATTGGATCATGATGAAATCATCTCCATATTCAACTGAAAGCCTCGCCGCCTGGATGCTGTGATGTCAGCCTGCAGCGTCTCCACCACAAGCTGCTCGTGGTGGAATAAAACGCTGCTTTCATCCCCGCTGAATGACAATAATTCCTGTGGTGGTTAATAATGACTCTGGCAGTCACAGAGCTTGTTGTGTTGTTTGTCACATGGTGTTGGCTTTGCATTTGTTGATGTTTTCTGCTCGTGAGCTGCTTGACTGCGTGGGGTTCAAAGTTTGCTTTGGTGTGGTTGCTTTTCCTGTCGCTTTGTTGTTTAGGTGTGTTCATCTCAGCCGCCATTTTTTTTTTACCCTGAGTTATTCCTGCTAAATGCATGTTAGAGCCTGTTATGTCAAGCCGTGAGTTCACGACCTGGTGAAAGAAATATTTAAGTTTATTTTGTAGTTTTTTGGTGTCACAGCAGTGCATTTTGAACTGCAGGATGACTGTGGAATATGTAGACGTAGATGAAAAAGGAAACACAGGCCTGCCCAAATGTCTTTTTTCTGCCTACGCCACAGGCGTGTTGTGCAGCAAAGTGTCATACATCATCCTCACATCAATACCAGCAGCACCAACAAGGTATGTATGACCTACTGCTTCACAGCAAACAATACGAACCAACCGATCGAAACATGCAGAATTCAGTGACGGTAGCTGTACTGATTCCAATGAATATGACATGAACTCCTTTGTTGTTTTTAATGAGATTCTGTGCTTTATGTGAATCCTTCATTGGACAACGATCAGTGTCTTCATTGGATTTAACTGAACATGACTGCCTTTACATGTCTTTATATCATTTTAACAAGCTTTCCCATGCTCTGTCATTTTCCATATTACTGATTTCTCTATATTATATGAAAATCAAAGCAGGACTGTTTTTTGTTTTTTGTTTGTTTTCTTGAAGACATCATGATGGTCACACTCTTCAGCAGAAATGCAGAGGCAGAGCACACTGACTGGCTGAAGTACACAAAGCTGAGGCTACCACTGCGGACACAGAGGTCATGTTCTTCTTTTATTTCTGGGAATTTGGGTGTTTCAATGACTTGAGGAGGAGGTTTCACTCTACGAAAGCACATAAATGATTCACTCATTTGATTGAATGTTGATTTTAGGGCTGATTTTAGGCTCCAAACACACCTGGCCACGAGCTCCAGATGAAAACTGGCATTCTGGTGTTTTTACTGTAATATTTGTTAATATGCACTGTCCCTGAGAAATAAAGTCAATTTAAAAGAAAAAAAATCTGATTCATTAAATGAATTTCTACACATTTGACTGTTTTCTTGAATAAGTAAGAATAAAATAAAGAATAATGAAATAAATAAATGGATTTAGCATTTGTGTACCACACGGATGGTTCTAATAAGATAAGATATTCATCAGGGAGACAAAATGTGTAATAACTACAGAGAAAGTGTAATCTGTGTTCTGTGTTTTCTTCCTTCCTGAGCATCAACCTCTGGGTAGTGGGTGTCTCGTCCTCAGCCAGTCACAGCGTGCAGAGTGTGAGGGCGAGACTCTGTAAAAACCAGCATCCAGGTGGCAGATCCTAAAGATGCATCCAAGAGGGCCAGCTTTGAATGATGTGTTCACTAACCACAGATGACAAATCCCACTCATTCTAATTCTTGACCTTTGCAGTAGTTTGACAAAATAACCCTGAACAAAGATCCATTATCTGTCTGGAGCTTTTCAACCACTTGATGACAACAGAAACAAACAAATCCAGCCTCTGATGGAGAGCATGAGGAGCAGCTGGAGGCACAGAAAGATTTAATTCCTCTTCACCTGAAATAACTACATTTCTAGCACACATAATGGAGCTTTGGCTCAGGTGTTGGCGGTAAACATCAGGTCACATCTCGACCTTTGTTAGGATTTACTGTGATAAGGTGCATATTCTGACATGGACTGTTCGTGATCAAGGAGCCATTTCTCAGTTCATGGAGACTTTAACTGGGAGGAAATTCTTCCATTAGCTGCAGTCACATTTTTGAGTTCAGGTTGGGTTTATGTCATATTTACCAGCCTGTGTGCAGTGGCAGATAGAGAATTAATTAAGTCGGAGAGTCACAGTGGATCAGTAAACATGCGGCGGATGAGGATTCCTGCGCGTTTCTCTGCCAGGTTTTCTCCCTGCAGCGCTACAGGCGTGAGAGTGAAAGAGCAGAGCAGGTGTCAAATCGCTCGTCTTTCTTCAGCACACGCCCTAATCCCCCCACAACCCCTTCACCGCCCCTCTCCTGACATCATTTCCATATCAAGGTTGCAGATATATGAACGGACATGACTTACCACTCGATGCAGAAAGAGAGGAGAAAGGGCTTTAATTGAACTCTGGCTTCGTGGAGATTCATTTGCATGAAAGGTTTCCTGCTGAGTGAGACACTGCACCGTCTCCAGCAGAGCTCCAGGGGATTTCTTCGCCGCCAAATGAAAGGCTCTTGTTTGCTCTCAAACAGCTCATTTTCCTCACTGTTGTAACTCCCTAATATCAGATTGATGGAAGATTATTAGGCTGATTACAATCAGAATTACAGGTTTGCTGCAAGGTAATGAAAGTCGGCGGCTAATAATGCGGTGTAGATTTTCTGATTAGAAACCTCATTTAAACTCAAGAAGATGCTCAGGCTCTTGTGGGTGTGTTCTGGAGAGGTCAGCCTACTAGTGCAATGCTCACTGTCCCTGGACCTGCTGTCCAACACACAGACACAGCAACTGGATACGGGACAACTCAGAATGATGTCACACTTCAGAAAAAGCTTTTCTGGGCTCTGGGAAAAGACTTCTACAGATGTCTTTTTTATGGGGTGTAGGGTTTTTTTTTTCTACAGTACCACAACTGTCCACTAAGGCAAACTGACTTGCTGCACTGTGTCTCGCTTTCTTAATGCTGCCATGCATCAACCCTGCAGGGATAAATTAGTTGCTTGTGTGTGTTCTAATGGTTTGGCCGGACAGTTGACAGTTTATGTTCTCCTGTTTTGTTGCTGCTTGGTTTGCTGTATTTTGACCTCTTTTAGTGTCACATTAGCTTTGTGAGTAAATGAAACCCACCTTTTCTTAAACCTGTCCTACCTACTCAGCCCCTGACATTGATTTAAACTCACATTGAACCTGAAATATGCACAGTAATAACTAAATTCATCATATAATCCTGTACATGTTTGAACAGTAACTGAGTAAACATACACAGCACTTTCCCCTCCAGCTGGTGGATACAACTAGCAGAGCGAGCAAACTGTAAACTGCATTCCAGCGTATCTTAATGTTTGTCATGCTGATCGGCCAGGTCACTGTGACACTTTCATGAAATAATAAGGAAGAAAAACATCAAATGTTGCTGAATCCCTGAACAGAAAGCTTGCTTGCTGTTGGACATTGTTTTGTTGTTTTCCTCTGAAGTTTCAGATCTTTCTTTCCTCTGCATCCACGCCAGACTGCAGAAACTGCTGTTTGAATTTACTTTGGTGTGAATCTGTTTCAATAAGTGAGGACAGGGTGCTCTTAATTGGAGCTACACCAATTTAAACCTATAAGATGCAGTCACCTTTACCGAAAAAGGCAGCAGTGAGGGTCAGTAAACAATGTGCAGGAGACGATTTGCATTTGTGAAGTGAGTTCATGCAGACTGTAGTGACAGCAGCACCGGGTCCACTCTCACGTCATCTTAAGACAATCCAGTTTTAGCGTCACATGCAGGAGTCCACACACTGGGGGTGGTTTTGAATTTTTAACAATTTCACTTTTAAAAGCCAGTACACACACACACACCATCTATTCCTGATCAAATAAACAAACAGATAAACAAGTTAATGAGTGTGGAAGGCATGACTTTGGAATTGTTTGCATTGTATGCATAACTGATGAACCCTGTGCATTCACTGATGTATTATTCAAGCATGTAAACCAACACATTTAGTACGAGTGGAGAAGCTGTTTGTTCCTGAACTTCAAATGTGACCTTCACGGGGAAACATCACTGGCGTCAGAAAGAAGATGCCTGTCATTTCTCCACGAGGATCAAAGATGCTTTTTGTTTCAGAAAATGCAACATTTTTTAAGAATACTCAAAGATGTCTTTAGCATATTGTCTGTGCCCTTTTTTCACATAAATATGAACTCTTTCCTGGTGGAAGGTTAATGGTCAGGCAGTGCGAATAAAAAAGAAAGAGCTCCCTGATCAATCTTGTCATTAGAATATACTCAAATTCTCACTTCACATCAAGCACCAACATAATGGCTGGTCAGGAGGAGGGACACAGCCTGGTTTAACCAACGCTGGACGGCCACATGCTGGGTGTGCTTCTCTTCACTGATAAACCTCCTTTCAATGCCACATGAAACCCTCAGGCCTCCCATCACCCCCAAGACACTAACCTTCCTTCAGCATCTCCTTATCAGCCTCCAATGAGGGGATAGAGGAAGGGCCTGCAGAGAGAGTTTAACCATCATCCTGTGTCAGTGGCTGCTGGGACCAGAGGTAACCTAAAAGGTTGCAGATGTGAGGCTGGAGATGGCTGATTAAGGTTTACAGACAGATGATGGGGAATACTTTTCCAGGCAGTGCATCAGAAGTGCTGCGGCTCAGAACGAGGTGAAAAAGGTGTCGTGCACAATGAACAGTACAGTGATGATCTACGGTGACGTCACTCCTTAAATCTGCTGCTTTCATGCACCGATGTTTGAACCGTGGAAGGAAAAGAGCGAATCTTTTCAGTTTGTGGTGAAGTGCAAGGTGTCACTCGAGAGCAGCGTGCTGTTGACTCATTCTTTTCTGTATGAATAAATGTTAAAAAGGATTACTGGTCAATAATGTTTTTCCTGGTAATCACTGTTTATGGATTCTAGCGTTGGTGAATGTCAGATTTTAGTTTCCCTAAATGCTGAGGTGATAAACGCCACCTAATGGCCACAATGGACAAATGTAAACAGGTGGAATAATGTCAGAATAAACAAAGGTTGCCTTCTTTTAAAATTTATTTACAGTTAAAGGACTCACGTAATAACAGACTAATCTAATGCCATCAAATGCATCAGTGATTCCCAGTGAGGTGGCACAGAGGAAGTGTCCATACAGCAGTAGAAATAAATATGTTTTATGTTCACACAGCTGGCTTTAGATTCAGGCTAATCACATTTCGAGTGTTGGTGTGCAGCTCCTCTTCAATAAAAGCTCTGAGGTCGTCTGACTGGTGACACTACTTCTTCCAGTTTTCTTTCAATCGAAATGCTGTTACTTGAAACAAAAGGTAACAAAAGAATCTGCTAAATAAACGGCGCCGTGACTCAGAAATCAAGGTGCTGAAGGGAAGAAAACGTGGAACAATGGTGTTAGCGCTGGGTCGCTTTAGGAAGTGGACTCTCACATATCTTTATGAGGCAGTTGGTGCTGGAAGCTTGGTAGCAGAGTGACAACTTGAATTTCATGCGCAGCGACCACTGATTGCAACCACTGTAGCTAGCCGGCAATAAGCTGCAGCTAGCCACTCAAAGCACCTTGCTAAGTTAGCTGGCTGGCTAGCAGTTAGCTAACTAGCAGTCAGCAAGGCGGCTCGCATGGCGCAAACCAGACTGCTTCTCCTGTAGAGCAGTTTATGCTCCGGCAGAGCAGCTTCGTATCACACTGGATGGTGTAGCGCAGATAATAAGATAACTTCCTCCACTTTGTACTGGCTGGCACCGTCCCCTCAAAGACCAGCACTCTCACTGTGGTTCGGTCAGTGATGTGAATTCATGTGTCAAAGTGAAACTCGAAATGAGACCACAAGGTAAATTTACTTTGCCTCCACGAGCGAGTCCGCTGTTTGCAGTGACAAGAATTGATTAAGTCTGAGCCTTTAAGGTGTGCTCTGAAAGAAGCTAAGTTTGCCTCACATTACACAGTGGACAGGCTGTTTTTAATCACCTCAAACAGCCAAATGCACAGACGTCAGCTGTATCAGAAGCTACATGGCAACTTACGCACTGACCGTATGCAGGAGTGTCTCTGTGAGAGTGTGTGCACTGCTCACACTGAGTTTTTTCTTCCATTTCTGTACATTAATGGAGTCGTACACTATTTTTTACTCAAACTGAAAATGTGTCGCTCTGTCTTGACACGCCTGCACCCTGCTGGCTTGGAACAAAACACTCGAGTGTTTTGAAAAGAAGACTTCAAATCCCCTCGCACTCTAGTGCACACCTGCTGTAACCTTTCACAAAATGATATTTACATGTGTGTATTTACAGAGAACACCAACAGCAAAACCCTCCATCCTTCATTCAGAGGTAAAACGAGGCCGCCTGGCTCTTAGGCCCCGGCCTGCAGCGGAGCGTCCAGGGCTCGGATGTGGACGCTGGGCAGAGTGAACCAGGCCAAAGGAAGCTCTCGGCCAGCACTGTCGTCCTGGAACTTGATATTCAGGTAGAAATCTCCAGTGTAGAGGAAGAGCAGGGCACCCACACAGACGGAGCTTTCTTTGGGTTTAACCTGGAGAAGGGAAAGACAGACAGCAGCAAGAACCATTAGCAGCCTCCATAATGAACCTGGCACTCTGTCAGCCACAGTGAAGCCAGCAGGAGAGGAAGTTCGAAGCTGACTGCAGCTTTGATGACAACCAAATGCAGCGTTTCCACCTTCAGCGAGAACAATTCCCAGACTTAAGTTGTTTTGCACGTTCTGGATCATGGGGAATTCTTTCATGCTCCGTTCTGATTTTCAGACGATGGACTTTTTGTTCTAGCATCAACCGAGTCGTTTTTCTTCGCTTTCACCTTGTTCAACATTCAGCAGTGAGAATTTGTTCCAGACAAAGCCTCCCTGCTGATAAGGTTCTTTGGAATTCAAAATTTCAGCCGTGACCTTTAAGGGACCACACCTGTGTTTTTGTGATTGCACCCATTTTTTTGTTAGGCAAGCTCTGGATTTTTTTTTAGGTTTGTCTTGCCTGATAGACAACCAGTGTGTCTCCACTGTTCCTCAAGGTGCATTAACATGTATGTTACAGTAGAGGCTGTGCAGCAATGAAACATAATGTTTATCTAATGTTTATATGTTGACTAAACTAAAAGCAGACATGATGATGAAACTCGAGCTCATTATACATTTCAGCTTATTGAATATAAACCAGTGACTGTGTGGGTGGAAGCTATGAATTTAGATATCTAAAACACGTTTTTTCATTCATTTTTATGCTTTTAGAACACGGTGTGTGTACATGTACATGGCCATGGTCATCAGTATTATCATATATACATGGTGGGTTTAAATGGGCTAAATTGTGTAAAACACGGGCTTGTGCTGTGAAAACACTGTTTCAACCACTCTGGGTCACAGGTAAAGTCATGTACTTACAACTACAGCAGTATATAAAGATCTAATAAATGGCTAATTCCACACTTTAATCTAGCAGCAAGCAGTACTCCTCCGTCACACACAGTTGTAAAAATGTAAAATATGCCGTCATAGAACAAGTTATAATTGCTGACAAATTCTGTGTACTCATAAACATTTACCTTGTATTATGGCTCATAAATAATGTCTTTATAGCTGTGTACAACTACATTATAGAGTAGTGTTTATTAAATGTTTCTACAGTGCTTATAAAGGGGGCTTTTAAGTGGCTACCAGTGTTGCCTCCACTGTTTTGTGCAGCCGTTCTTCTCCTCCTCCTTCCATTAGTACTAATGGTATTTTCATGGTTGGTGGTTCTAGTCTGTCTTTTATCACAGCCGAGATGTTGGGAATCATTGCACATACTACGTGTTGGATAACCTGTGTTTGAAACCTTTTAGCTGACTGAACCCTGCCACGACCTGAAGCATATAGATTATATAATGTGACAGCTGTGCCCAATGGCATCAACATAGTCCTGCAGCCAATACTGACCGTGTCAATGTAGAAGGTGTTGGAGCCGATGAAGGTGACGGCGTCCTCCAAGTCGTAGTTCTGGACTCCGTTCTGGTAGTCCTGATAGGGCACCACAGTCAGAGCCAGGGGGCCCACTGAGTTCTTGCTCAGATTGGTCAGTCGGACCTCCAGGCTCACAGCGTCACCCACTTTACAGTCAGCAATGATGTCACAGTCACATGGCTTCCCATTCACCAACACATCTGCAAACAGATTAGAAAAGGAAAGTAGAAAGGAAGGGATTAGCAGGACTGGAGGGGGATGATTCTTTTGTCTAATATTCTGTACAAAAATGAGACTGTGAAGGAATTGTTTGAAACGAGAATTAAGACCCTTCTAACCAGTGTTTAAATCTCGTGCACGGCCGTTCACGGGATTCCCATCCAATCTCTGTTTCATTTGTATTCATCAAAAGCCAACCCTGCCATTAATGGCCCATCATATTGTTTCTGGTGGAGGGTCAATAGGCTTTGTTTGTCCTAAAATACATTTTATTGACATCAGTGGAGAGTGCCGGAGCTGCGGCTATTAAACTGAATTCCCTCCTGTTAATCTCATGCATGACTTACTTCTGTCATGAATGGACGAGCAAGATTGTTGGAACAATCCCAAAGTGGCACCCCCCCCACACACACGCATCCACACACACCACCCTTAAGTACATTTCTCTCTCCTTACACAGCTATACCTCCCTCTCTCTTGTCACAACCAACCAAGAGACACTGAGTGAGTTCAATTCAATTCCGCTAATGTGGGGCCAGTCACTCCTGAAGTGGCCCCTATTTGGCTAAGGTGCAGAGGGAGATACAATGATTTGTTTTGAACAATGAGCTCGGTGAACTGAGCTCCTGCACACTCCTGGCGGGCTCAGGAGAAGACTGACTCCAAACATGGGGGATTCAGGGGCGCTCCAAGAGATCACCCGAGTAATGAGTCCTATGAGAGTAACGGCAGCGCACACACACGCACACACGCGCACAGAGCGGCTGTCATACACTCTCTAGTGTCACGCCCGAGGATGTGATAAACACTGTGAGTCAGGGTGGCTGTGTGACAGCCTGATGAAAGAGGCGAGCTGTGTTCGGTGGCGCTGGTGTGCCGATCTGTTGCGGCGAGGGGTGGAGGCAGAAAGACAGACGATCCAGCAGGAGGGCGGGACTGGGGGG